>ML093031.1:0-21186 GCA_003697995.1 Taxidea taxus jeffersonii | reverse complement strand
GAAGCTTCCTGCTCTCACTTCAAACTTCCAAAGCCAGGCTGCTGCTCTGTGTGCTCCTTATCCCTCCCCCTTCCCCCAATTTGGTCTAATGCCTATGTCTGGGACCCCCAGGCAGGAGTGTCTCTGCCCTGTGCCACAGCCCCTTTGCTCAGGAAAGTCCCTGAGGGCTTGGCTAGGACAGAGCCCAGCTCTGTGCATCTGACCAGAGAGCAGGCAGCCCCCACTGTGGTCCAGGCACTGGGCCAGCCCTGTCCCAGACACAGGCTCCACACTCATGCTAATCCTGGGAGTCGATACTGTTTGTCTCCGCTTACAGAAGAGGAAACAGAAGCTTTGAGAAGTTGCCTGTCCTCATGCAGATCGCACAGCAAGGGGAGAAAGCACTAAGGGAGGAGTCCCTCATGGTGGTGTGCTGGACATTTCCCAGAGCTGCCAGGCAGACATGGGAGGGTCTTGGGTCCTGGATCTGCCCCTTTCTTGGCCAAGGACTCTGGGGTGGAGTCTGGGAACGGACTGGCCCTTCAGGGAAGAGCCGATGCTAAGGTCACTCAGATCGCTGAACAGGTACTCTCCTGCCTAGGCAAGAGAGGGACTTACCTCCACCACAGAGGCAAGTCCCTGTCGGAGAGGGAAGATTTTTCTGTTTTTAAAGGAAAACATGAGATTTTGTCGGCTTAAGCAGAGGAGACATCTAGGAGAAGAAGCTGAGTGGGGAAGGGAAGCTGGTCCAGAGTGGCCCCTCTCCCTGTCTCCCAAATGGGTTGGAACATTCAAAATGGATATTAAGGAAGAACCCAAAGAAACAAACAGGCCTAAAATCTACAGACGTCACAGGCGGGGGCTCTGCTTCCTCCATGACTCTCATGTCTGTGAGGGCCTTCAGACTGTCCATTCATGTCCTGTCTAACAGCCTGTCCCTGAGGAGCCCTCCTTAATTTCAAGGCCATTCCCCTCTTGCTCGCTCTCAAAGGAGGGTCCCAGGCCTCAGACTGTCAGGGAAAAATGAGAGGTGGGCGGCAGGGAACAACCTATCTGTGATTTGCTTTCCTTATGCATACAAAGGGGATGATCACAGTGCCTGCTGCATGGCATTGCTAGAGGTCTAAGGAGTTAATATAGGTAAAGTGCTTAGACTGGCAGGGCACTCGTAGAGAACAGTATGTAAAAGTCAGCGTGGCAATGGCGATGAAGCTAAAGATGACGTAGTAGGTATGCAGCACCTGTCCTCTGGGAGAGGGCCCTCCCCATGCCCAGGCAACCAGGCCTCCTCTACCCAAAGGGAGCCGTGCTCTGCCTGCAGCTTGGCGCATGGCTCCCGGGCTTCTGGATCGGCAAGTCCTCCCCAGACACTCTGGTTTAAGGCTGTCCTAGGGCTCCTAGGCATCTGTAAGTCCTTTGACCAGATATTTCCAACATAGCTGTTCATCATTATTTTGGAGGGGATGATCAGTGTTTTGGCGGGGCAGAGTGGAAAACACTGTCTCAGAATGCTCTGACTTTCCCATCGTGTCCCTGCAAAACAAGAACTGGACCATGAGTCCTACAGGACATCATCTCATTTATGGTCCCTAGAGACTGCCCCGAGTAGAGTCTCAGCCTATCCCAACATCCTGCCAGAGTGTCCTTGCAACCCATATACTCTGTCCTCTCTAGGAGATACCCTTGTCCAGAATTTTCCAACTGGTCCCCTTTCCAGGAATATTAGTGCCTCTGATGGCCTGCCACAACAGGGCACATCTAACGGGGGATGGGGAGTGCATTTGTTACTCTGCTCAGCACATGGAAAGCACGCTGGTTTGCAGTGAGAGGACGGGGGTCGTTTCCCAACTCCGGCACTTTCCATCTGGAGACATTCCTGGGAGAAGGGAGCCAGGATCACTTGTCCTCATTTTGGCCTCATCACCCGGTGAGGTGAGGGTTCACCGGGTGCATTTTCTAGGTGGGCAGATGAGATTGAGAAGGGAACAGGCCCAGATTGCCTTTATTCACTCATTCAGCAGGGACTGAGCCCTGCCGTGTCCTACAGCATCCTCCGGGCATTGCCTGTCATCAGCGAAGACCCGATAGGACCACTGTAGTATAGTCTGATGGTGGCGACAACAGAGCCATCCCCACAGAGGATGTACGAACAAGATTGGGGGGGGGCAGTTGGGGACAAGAAATTCTTGCAGGAAGAAGTGATGCTTCCAGAATAAGAATCCAGGGGATGGAGCAAGGCGCTTGCACTCCGGGCCGAGAAAAAAAAAATAGGCAAAGCTGCAGAGCAGGGTGTAGGGTGTCACTGGCTGTGGGTTTGGAGGGGCAGTGGCCCTATCACTAGCTTCAGAGTTTTGCTGTCACCATCAATAGAGATGACACATCTCAGTGCCTGACACATAGTCCCTGCTTAACACAAACCGATTATTAGGATTTTGCTGAGCCATCTCATGGCTCACCTTCATGTGGACATCGAGGTTGATAAGCGGTGTCCAAAGGTGCCAAGACCCAGCCCTGGTGCTGTCCTAACGAACCTGGGGGCCGGTCCTTTCTCTGCCACTAAATCACCAGGTGACCTTGGGCAAGTCCACATTCCTCTCTGATTCAAAGCTTGTACCCCACCCCTTGCAATATTAATCTCTGCTTTCGTGCTTTATGTGCGCTTAGTCATTTGTATGTGGGTGTCTACTCTTGTGACAAGCTAGATGGCCCTTCCCAAGGCAGTTTACAAGAGAGTATAGGACGTGCTCCCTGAAGAACTGTTCTCAGCCCCAGGCCTGCTGTACACCTGCTGAGTGTGAGTGTCAGTCCCCTCCCTGATGAGCTGTCTTATGCCAGCGTGAGATGCCCACAGGCCCACGGTGGGTGGAGGAGGCCACCAACATTTTCTCTTGAGTCTTTGAGTCAGCTGCCCCCAGGACTGTGGAGGAAAGCCCTCCCTTCTTCTGTGCTCCAGAAAGGCCTATGGAGGTGGGGATGGAGAGCTCCCTAAAGGCAGGAACTATGCCAGTACTGTTCACCATTGTACCCCAGAGTCTAGGACAGAGCCTGGCACATAGTAAGTTGCTCATAAGTTTCTATGGCAAAGAAGGAAGGCCAGGAAGAGGGAAGGAGGGAAAAGCAGGAGAAAGAGGGCCTTGGTGTCTCAGACCTAGAGCCCCAGGGACATGGAAGCAGCACTGAAGTACTAGCCTAGGAGGGCTTCATGGTGGAGAGTGGGCCAGGTGGGCCTGAGGTCCTCCCAGTAGTGCCCTTAGAGGTCAGTTCTGTTTACACCTGAAGCTCCCCACCCCCATCCAGACCTGCCATCTTGGGGAGCCCTGTGCTGCCACGGGGGCAGGGGCCCTGGTATGGGCCATGTGAGCCCAGAGAAACCATCTGCCTGTCTTCTGGGACAAGCTGCTGTGTCTTCATGTCCTACCACAGTGGCCACAGCTCCTGTCACTGAGAGTTGAAGTGCCAACATTTGCTTTCATGCCTGGGAGCAGAACAGAAAGGGCAGCGGGGAGAATGAGCACGTCATCAGTAGCCCTGTGGCCGAGCTGAGCCAGGAGAGTGGGTCCTGCCCTGCTCCAGGCCCTGTGGGGGGCAGCTTTGTAGCTCCTTTTCCTCCTGTTGGTAGAGGCCCAGGCTGGCTCTCCCTGTCCTGACTCTGCTCAGGGCCCACCTGCTGAGTGTGCATGCCTGTTTGTGTAAATGGGAGGTGTGGGAGTGTGTGTGTGTGTGTGTGTGTGTGTGGGTGGGTGGGTGGGTGTGTGAGGGGGAAGGGATGCAGGATGCCCCTGCCAGGAGCAGGTGTCCTCATTCCCTGCCTACAAGGACACGTGGATACAGCATCTCTCCCTGCCCCTGCCTGCTGTTCCCACAGCTCAAGCCCCGCTTTTCTGTCCTTCATTCTCCAGGTCTGACAAAGAGCTCTACTGTCTATCCTTTCAGAGCCATGGTCCTCACCGTTGTCTTTAACAGACACTCTTTGTGCCCTGATTCTGTGTTCGGCATGGTGCTGGCTCTGAAGGCACCACCACGCCCCCTCCCACTACCACCCCTACCCCGGCCCTGGCCCCAGGAACCTGGGCCCAGGCAGGATCAGAAGCTGAGCCGACCAGCCTTGGGCAAGTCACTGCCCATTTCTGAGGCTCAGTTTCCCCATCAGTGGAATGGGATTGCAAGCTGATCACGCATCTGTTTTACAGAGGAAGTCTTGAAGTAGTGGCACTCGGTAGAAAGTTGCTCATCTTTCTTCTAGCCCGGTTCTTGGCACCAAGGGATCTTATGTGTCTAGGAGGAGAGGTGACTAGGGACAAGGGCCTTAGGCTCCCCCTTGCTGCCCCACTTCTCTTCCAGAACCCAGCTGGAGCCTCACAGAGCTGCCCTCTGAGCCTGCGGCCTGATCTGCCCCAGGAGAGGCGAGCTGTGGGGCTGAAGCTCTTCTCCCTGTCTGCTGCCCACCCTTTCTGGTGCTTTGTCCCCAGGTGGTGGGCGAGTGGAAATTCAGCAGGATTCACTGTGACATCTTTGTCACTCTGGATGTCATGATGTGCACGGCAAGCATCCTGAACCTGTGTGCTATCAGCATTGACAGGTGAGCCCAGCCAGGGCGGGAGGGGGACCCAGGCCAGTCACGTGTTGGGATTCCCCAACTCTCCTGCAGGGGCAGGCTCTGCCTGTGAGGCTGTATGGCTATGCCTGTGGGTCTGTATGTTTGTGCATGCATGCGTGTGTGTGCACATGTGTATGCACACAAGTGTGCAGGGGCCCATGTGTCTGGCTGGGGGAGTACAGGCCATCCAACAGACAGCGAGGCTACCAAGGATACCCAGACAGCAACTGGTAAAGACAAGAAAACTCTTAGTTCTGGCTGCAGCCCTAGCTCTGTCACTTCCTACAGACATGACCTTGGGCAGAGTGTGCAAGTCCTTACAACCCTGCTTTGTCCAGAAATCAAGGATGCTGACACCTGCCTGGGTGGGGCTACAGCATCTGGGTGAATTTCACATCCAGCACGGGCCTGAGGGAGCCCAGGCTGTGCTCATCTTGCCAAGCTGTAGCCTTGGAACCTTTCACTGATTTGCACATGCAGGCCACGCAGGCTCCCAGGGGCCCTGGCTCTACTCCCCTCGTGGGATTCTCAGAACATGAGATGAGCTACCCTGAGAGAGGCACTGGATAGAGGAGTATGAGGGACTGTAAACAATTACACTGTGCTTCTTTTCTACCCAATGGGGCTTCACTCTTGCTCTGAGGGGCCTGGCTCCCAATCCATCAGCAAACACTTCCACCTTCTGGGAGCCCAGCCCAGGTGGGGCTTCAGAAGTGCAAAGACCCAGAGCCTGGCCCCTCAGACACCCTACAATCCAAGCAAGGAGACTGGAGTAATAGATAAGAGGGCCCAGGAGTAAATGGTAGCTGGTCAGCCATGAGGCTCTGGAGGCTGTGAGTGGGGTCAGGAGAAAGGAGTGATGTAGAGTAAATGGGCGGGCTTCATGGAGGTGACAAATGTCAGTCCCCAAGGTACGGGGCGTCTCTGGTGTGTACCTGCTGTGGAAAAAGGGGTCCCTGGGCCTGCAGCCCAGATTCAGGGTCCCCCGGCCCACGCCCTCGCAGGTACACGGCCGTGGCCATGCCCATGCTCTACAACACTCGCTACAGCTCCAAACGCCGCGTCACCGTCATGATCGCCATCGTCTGGGTCCTGTCCTTCACCATCTCCTGCCCGCTGCTCTTCGGACTCAACAATACAGGTGAGGCTCGCCTCGGTCTGTCTGGAGCTCCGCTGGCCTCTGGTGCGGGACTGCCAGGGAGCTGAGCCCCTGGTGCAGACACAGGACGGAGGCCAGGCTGGGTTTTCCCAGCCAAGCCTGACTCTGAATTGTACCTGGATGGGCCAGGGAGGAGCAGTAGCTTGGGGCACGATGGGGTTGGGTGAGGAGTGGGGGTAATGATTCGGGAGGCTGGCTGGCCATTTTCAGCTTTGTTTATTAAGTTGAAGCAAGCCAGACAGCCGCACAAACTACGTGTGTATGCGTTTATGTGTGTGTGCACGCGTTGGGGGCAAGCACTGGGCTCCCCCACCCCCAGCAATGGTATCTGTGTAAGGAGGCTGCAGCCCCTGGGCTGGCCAAGCCCTGTACAGCCTGAGACACCTGGGGCACAGAAGGTAGGAATAAGCAGCAGCTAGCCTGTCCTGGCCTCTGATGGCCAGCAGTTCCTGGGCCTGCCTGCCTGCCCTGGCGTAGTGCTTTCTCTCACTGGGGAGGCCCAGGGTGCAGGAGCACCTCTGCAGACCGTCAGGGGGCAGGACACGGTGAAACCTTGCCCTCTAAGTCTTGTGGGAATTCCAGGAAGCTGGACTAGGGCTTGATATGCTCAGCTCAATCTGGAAAGGCCCTGAGTTAGAGGATGGACATCGGCTAGACCAGGAAGGGAACTTGGAAGCACCCTGGAGCCCAGATGGGTTCAGCACACAGGACCAAGTTGCCCTGTTCCTAGAACTGAAAGGTGGCAGACCTCCCCCAAGTAGACAGGAAGGGCGCAAAGAAGGCATTACTCTTTTAAAAGAATTTCCTTCTGTTATTTTTCCCCAACACTCCTGCTCCACGTGGGCATTCACGGATGGCGAAAGGAATAATGAACTAAAGAGGGAGTATTAATGGAAAAACTTGGAAGCAGCTTGGTTTTTTGCTCAAGGTTGTTTTTTAGTCTCTGGTCTACACCATGTGCTGGTGTCCATCCAGCATTTCTGGGTGCCCGCAGATGCCCAGGCGTACTTTCTGTCCCCTTGCTGTGCTCTGGCCCACGGAGGACAGAAAGGTCTCTGGCGGCAGCGCTGTGGCCAGCGGAGCTGCTGATGCCCCCTCCTCTGGCTCTCCGCCCCCCAGACCAGAACGAGTGCATAATTGCCAACCCCGCGTTCGTGGTGTACTCCTCCGTCGTGTCCTTCTACGTGCCCTTCATCGTCACGCTGCTGGTCTACATCAAGATCTACATCGTCCTCCGCAGGCGTCGCAAGCGGGTCAACACGAAGCGGAGCAGCCGGGCTTTCAGGGCCAACCTGAAGGCCCCGCTCAAGGTCCCCAGATCCCCCCTCCCCTCCAGGGCCCACCTCCCACCATCACCCAGGGGGCTAGCCCATGCTCAGCTGGGGGCCAGGGACGCAGGGTCACCACGACAGGCTGGGGTCTAGGCTGGAGGGTTTCCCAGCACCTGGGCAGGGCTGAGTCCGCAGGTGGGGACCTCCAGGAGCTGCCTGGGAGAAGTCTTTGCTTGGAGATCTGGGTCTGAATGTACCTTCCTTGGCTCTTCTTTTCCCATCACTTGTCCTTGCCTCTGGCCCTTCTCTCCCTGTCCTCGATCTGTGCTTCCCTCCCTCTCCTTTATCTTCCATGATCCCTGTCCCCCCCTCCATGCACACCTCCTTCCTCCTCCCCAGCTTTTCCCCCCTTCTCCCCTCCACCTTTCTTTCATTCGCTCCCCACCCCTTACATCTCCTGAATTCTCCCCTCTGCTCCGCCCTCCCTGAGGAAGGCAGTGTGAGGGCATCAAAGGAGCCAGAGGTTGGGGGTTAGACGTATCAGGTTCAAGGCCTGGCACTCCTACCTTTTTGCTGAGTGACCTTGGGCAAGTTGCTTAACTTCTCTGAGCCTCGGTTTTCTCATCTGTTAAATGGGAATCATAATGCCAACCTCTCAGCGTGGTCTTGAGGATTCACTGTGAGGGATATGACTATGCCTAGCATGTGCCCACAAAATCAGGGCCTCTTTGGCCCTCGTCCTGCCCACCATTTCTCCTTGTAGTACCAACCTTCAGTCTTACCTTCTCAGGCCTCTACCCTCCTACTCTGCCCTTCTGGGAGCCCCTGTGCCCAGCCTGACTAGCCCACACTAGGTGTCTGTCCCTAGCCCCTGCCCATCATGACCAGTGTACTGGCTCACTCCACAGGGAAACTACACTCACCCCGAGGACATGAAACTCTGCACCGTTATCATGAAGTCCAATGGCAGTTTCCCAGTGAACAGGCGGAGAGTGGTAAGTGCTCAGGTCAGGGACCCAGAGCCAAGTCTTTCCGCCCTGAGGGAAACCCACCTGCCAAGATTCTCGGAGACCTCACCAGCTGGTCAAAGGGAGGAGCACCTCCCAGGCTCCCCAGCGTTGCTTCTGCGGGGGCCAGACTCCCCACACACACCTCCTGAGCAGGCACGCAGCGAGACAGTTGGGTTCTTGCAGGCACAAATAGGCACCCCCAGCCCAAGAAGACGGTCGGGAGAGAGGACTTAGCCATACCATAGTAAAAATAAGAAGCATGGCTCTTACCATTCATTGATCACCCACCGTGTTCCTAGTAGCTCATCAAATCCTCACAGCAACCCTGAGAGGTAGGTCTTATTAGGCTTACTGATTTTAATTTTACAGAAGAGGAAACAGAGGCTCGCAGAGGGGAGGTAACTCACCTAAGTCAAAGCTTTTAATTAGTGAGATCATGCATATTTGAGCCCAGGCCTACGAGACCTCAGAATCCACACGCAGCTCTGCCGTTCTTCCCACTTGCCTGTACTGCGTTCCTATGGGCAGGTTCTGGGGCTGGAGGCTGAGCGTGGGGGGGGGTGCGGACAGAGCAGAACAGCCTCAGGGCTGGTGGGGAGGTGCAGCCTGTGTGTGGAGCCTAGAGACGCAGAGCAGACCCCAGGTTCTGCCCAGTGATGACGGTGGCACCAGGGTCCAAGCAGCAGGTGTCCCCTCCCCAGCTGGGCCGCAGAACCCGCACAGGGCCCACACAAAGTCCAGGGCAAATGTCTTTGGGAAGCAGGGCCCCCACTGTTCACCTGCAGGGCAATGATGGGACGCTAGGGAGTCACTGTATGGGATGGATGCCCAACAGGGACTCAGGACCGGGCCTGGGACAGCAGCACAGATAAACCACCAGGAGCAGGGCCAGGCGACACTTCAGAAGTTCAGACTGAGACCCCAAGGCAGGGAAGAGCCTGGAAAGCCATGAGTGGACCCCAAGCAGGGCCTCCAGGTCAGCCCGGCAGGAAAGATGTGGGGGGCCCAGGGGTGAGCCCTTTGGTATCCAGGTCCATCCGTAGATGGAACATGTGGAACCCATGTGTGAGTGCCAGTGCAGGTGCCTCGGGCCATCCTGGCAGCGAGAGCAGGCGGCCCTCTCTGCACTTAGAACGTGGGCTCCCAGAGGCGGGCACCGAGCGTCAAGCAGGAGTGGAGTCTCTGTAGGCAGCTTGGTGCCTGGCACGTGGCACTCAGTACATGGGGCTCAGTCAGTAAGAGAGAAGTGTTGGGGTGGTAGGCTCCCACAAATGGTTGTGGGGTTATTGAGGTTCCATAAAGATTGCTGTGGGACGGGCTGGGGATGACCCCTGCAGGCAGGGACTGCTGTGGGTCCTGGGTCCTATACCCAGACCCTTCCTGCCTCCCAGTGATTATTCTCATTGCCTTTCCAGCAGAGTGACCCTGGGGTGTTGGCAGGAGTCTCTAAAGGAGTATAGGCAAGGGTGAGGGGGTCCCGGTGAGGCTGGGTACCGAACGCCTGAGAACTGGCCTGCCGTTACCTGGAGTTCTCTACCTCTGCGCAGGAGGCTGCCCGCCGAGCCCAGGAGCTGGAGATGGAGATGCTGTCTAGCACCAGCCCCCCTGAGAGGACCCGGTATAGTCCCATACCACCCAGCCACCACCAGCTGACCCTCCCCGACCCATCCCACCACGGCCTCCACAGCACTGCCGGCAGCCCTGCCAAACCAGAGAAGAATGGGCATGCCAAAGACCACCCCAAGATTGCCAAGATCTTTGAGATCCAGTCCATGCCCAATGGCAAAACCCGGACCTCTCTCAAGACCATGAGCCGCAGGAAACTGTCCCAGCAGAAGGAGAAGAAAGCCACCCAGATGCTCGCCATTGTTCTCGGTGAGTCAGGCCAGCCCAGCTCTCTCCAGCCATTACTGAGGAAAGGAGCCATCACGGTGTCTTCCATTACTTGGCATCCCCTTCCTGACCATGGCTGGCAGGCCATGGGACTGGCCCTTGCTCAGGTGCAGGCCATACCCAATGACATACCCCGTTAAGTAGATTCTAAAGTTACGCTGTAAAAACTCATTTTATAGATGGGAAAACTGAGGTTTGGAGTAGGTGTATAATGTGACCAGGGAAGACCTATGATTTAAACTCAGGGAGTCTGACTTCAGAGTCTGTGAGCTTGACCTGTCTACCATAGTGACCCCCAGAACCTCCAGATCCTAGACACGTCCCTTTCTGTCTCTGGAGTCCCCTCAGCAAGAGATTACCTCTCAGGGTTGTGGTGATGGTCACATGGTATACAAAGGTGGAAGCATTTTGTAAAGTGCAAAGCAGGGCACACGGGTTAAGGGTTAGCTGTATGGTTTTGGGAATGTTGTTCTTGTTGAGGAATCGGAACATTCAGTTCTCTTCAGATCACCCAAGACCCTGTGGGACCAGAGCTGTGAACAAAGAAAGGGGACCTGGGTAGGGGAGGAGGCCCATCTGAATGAGGATGTGGCTCTGTCAGCCAGGCAAGGCTCTTGAATAAAGGTCTCCTAGAAAATCAGAGTCAAAACACAAGGCTAGACTGATGTAGGTGGTTGGGGACATGAGGGGCTGGTGTGACTCAGCCTTCCCCGTGGCACCCAGGGCAGCACAGGACACCCTTCCACACTCATCTTCCTCTTGGACCTCGACAGTACTGTGACATAAGTGGGACAGGTGTTACTACCCAGCTTTCATGCACAGGGTCATAGCAGGTTAAGGGACTGACTCGATCACGTGGTGGGGGTGACAGAGGAAGGCTGGAGTTGGTGGCGTCTCGCTGCAGCGCCGGGTGCCTGCGGGACATGGTGTGCTCATGGTACCACCGCACTGAGCAGCAGGTCCAGAGTCAGACAAAGCCGATGGGCGGGAGCTCAGTCTGGGTCAGAGCGTCCCCAAGCAGGAAGTAGCAAGAGGTGTCCCCCAAGGGCTGGGGGAAGGCACAGCAAGAAACTAGCCATTGGGGGACCTCAACGGACTAGAGTTCAGGTCTCGGCTTCGTCACTTGTGAGTGAGGTGGCCTTGTGTACCTCACAGAGCCTCTGGAGCCTGAGCTCCCTGTGTCTACTCAACAGGGACGCGGAGCCTGAGCGAGATGGGTATCTAACTCTCCCTTTTGTCCCCCAAGGCAATGACCAAATACTTCACTTCCAACTGCTGAGGAAGACTTCTTCTCAGAGATGACCAGAAAGTAGAGTAGATATTTCCATTTCTACTGACTTAGGTCCAAATGTTAACCTTGTGGATTTGTTTTTAAGCCATTCTCCTTCCCTGTGGGGTAGGTCTTATTATACCCATTTGACACATGAGGAAGTTAAGGCTGAGGGAAGTAAAGTGACCTTCGTTGCCAACGGGTGTCCGTGACAGCCCTAGAATCTGAGACCAGGACTCCTCCCGCAGTGCTCCTGGGCCCTGGGCCTGCGGCTCCCAATCTGGGTGCCTACAGAGTGCAGACCTGCCCTGCCCAGCCTCCCCCGGGCCTGGGGGTCAGCCTGACTGCCGCACTCTCCCCTAGGCGTGTTCATCATCTGCTGGCTGCCCTTCTTCATCACCCACATCCTGAACATCCACTGTGACTGCAGCATCCCGCCCGTCCTCTACAGCGCCTTCACATGGCTGGGCTACGTCAACAGCGCCGTGAACCCCATCATTTACACCACCTTCAACGTCGAGTTCCGCAAGGCCTTCATGAAGATCCTGCACTGCTGACCTGCGGCCCACCTGCACAGCAGCCTGCTTCCCGCCTCTCTGCCTGGCCGGCCGGCTCGCAATTCCAGGGAGCCATGGGCAGGGTGGGGGGGGCCGGGCGGACTGGGCCTTCTCTTTGCTTGGCTCCACGCCCCTGCCGTGCCCGCACACCCGCACTCTGCCGCGGTAGTGCTCGGGAGCCAGGCACCGTGCCGGCCCGTGGGCTGGACCCCTGGCTCGGGGGCAGCTCACAGAGCCCCCCCCTCCCACCTCGAGGCCCCCTCTCCTTGGCACCAAAGACGCAGCCGCCTTCTCTAACCTTTCTGTGGGGTCCTGGGTTGCCAGGGCCAGAGGCACGGCTCAGAGACCATGCTTTCTGTTGGATTTGGCTCGGTCTTCACAGGCCGATGCTGGGGTGGGCTGTGGGAGGGATGGACAGGTCCCACTCCACAGGGCCATGCCCGGGAAGCCAGAGGTCCTGCCAAGGCCCCGGCAACTGCAGTCCTGGGAGCCCCATGTAAATATCAGACCACAGGGTGAACCCCAGAGGAGCCCAAGCCAAAAATCTTCGCTCACTCCCTGTTCTGCCCCACAGGAGCGTCCGTTTCCCCAGCAGTGGGGTCTACCCCACCCCAGCCCACTCCAGCACCCACATGGTTTCTGTACCTGCTGAGGGCAGGAACCCGGGTCATGAAGGGCCCCAGGAACGTCTGTGGGGAGGGGGACCTCCCCCAAGCCCACTCTGCCACCTCCTGACAGACTTGGTTCGTCCCTTCTCGTAGCAACTGTGGGGTTGGCCTGCAAGCAGGCAGGGAAGGTGGGCTTGTGACCACATCTGGGCCTGGGCTGGGGTCCTGGAGGGTCTTTTGGGGGGGCTGCCTCCTGCCACACTCTGCCACAAACCGCCTCTCCTTTCCCTTTGCCTCTTCTCTCTCCCATTGCCTTTCCCTTCCGCTGTCTCCACCTTAGAGAAGCCCGTGGCAAGGGGACTGCAGAGTGCCACTTGGCCTGGGCTGGCCCTGCCTGAGGGAGGAGGGGAGGCTGCAGCTTGGGGAGCCCCTGGGCCCAGACTCTGTAACATCACATGCTCCAAACTAATAAAACTCTGACAAGAGTCACACGCGAGGCCCCCCGCCTGCCTTCGTCCTCCACGGCTGGTATAGCCGAAGCCCCCGTGTCTGGGCTGGGGTCAGAGTCGGGGAGGCCTTCTGCAGCTCCCTCCAGAAAAGGGTGACCCTGACCACGGCCACCAGGCTGAACACTGGGGGAAAGGAGGAAAGAAGCTGCTCCAAGGCGGACCAGGAGAAGATGTGAGTGCCCCCTCGCCCCGTCCTCACCTCCTGAGCAGACAAGAATGCCCTCAGCCCAGCCCCCGGGGGGTCCTGAGCCTCAACTGCCAACCAACACAGGAGCGGAGAACATTCTCCATGGGAATCCCGCAGCGTACCCAGGGCTCCCCGATCCCTGTGGTGGGGAAAACAGGTGGTCCCTACGTCCCACCTCCTCCTTTCCTCGGAGGATCCTTAGCCTCTGTGGCCCACCAGGGCAGAGAAGGCTCCACAGGAAAGGTAGACTTCCGGGTGCTGGCTGTGTCTGTGTCTGCCCTTGCCCTGACTTTGGTCACACAGCAGGACCCCCTTCCTCTGGAGCAGGCTGCGGGGACACAGAAGCCCTGAGCGACATGGCCTGGGGGGTCCTCCTTTCCCTCGGCCTCCATCACAGTCCTAGCTCCAAGCTTTCCAGAGCCACAAACTGGCACTGCCCTGAAAACAGAAATTTGGCTTTAAAAAATGAAATATAAGTGAACCCGGCGAAGGAGGAATATTCTACCTTGAGAATAAGAGCACTGATGACAAACAAGGTGCCGGCACCCACGGGCTCAGGCTTTGGGGAGCTGTCAGGGCATAATTTGCATGCTAAATACAATATTTTTAGCACCAAAGTTTGGAGCACTTAACTTGCCCTGAACACTTAATTATGGACTTTGATCTTCTCCCTGAACCTGCACATAGTGCTAAGCCCCGGGAGAGGCCCCTGTCCCCAGGAGCACCCAGATCCTGGAGGCTGGGCAAGACAGGCCCCTGGTCCAGCTCAGGAGGCATCCGTACAACCCAGTGACTGCCTCCTGGGGAAGGTGGCAGACCCTTGGCGGGGGCGAGAAACCCCAGGGACTTCTCGGCTGCCGATGCCCACCCCATAGCCAACCACACCCAGGTATGCACACAGACACACACCACACACTCAGCCTACGGAAGATCTTGCCTTGGACGGAAGCTTAAACGCTCATCTCATCACTGGAAATCTTACGAGGTCACACAGGTTTCTCAGCTGCGGGAATTGGGAGACATAGAAAGAGAGGAGAAAGAGGATGGAAGAATGGAGGGAGGGAGAGGAAGGAGGGAGGGAAGGAAGGAAGGGGAAGGAAAGATGGAGGAAAGAAGGAAGGTGGGAGGGAAGAAAAGGAAGAAAAAGGGAAGGAAGGAAGAAGGGAGGGAGGGAGAGAGGAAGGATGGAGGAAGGAAAGAAGAGAGGGAGGGCTGGTGGCAGGCAGAGAGGGAGGGGAGGCAGGCCTGGAGCAGTTTGGGAAGGTGCTGACTTTGGGAAGGTGCTGAGGGGAGGAGAGGGGAAGAGGGCAGGCAGGGGCGGGAGGCGGGGCAGGGGAAGGTTGCCCACAGCTGTCACGAAGCTTCAAGGCTTTCTGCCAGACAGCAGAGTGACAGCTAGAGGGGGCAGGGGGAGGGCCAGCTCCACCCCCTCCCCCCTCACCTCTTCAGGGGCAGAGGGATAGGTGGGCCTCCCCCCAGCTCTGCGGTGGGAGGGGCAGCCCAGGCTCTGCTCTCTCTTACGAGGTCACCTGATGGGGGCCCTGGTTTTGCTCCCCGCCTTCCCCGTGCTTCTGCCCTGAAGCCCATCTTTCTCCCAAGAATGACTTAATTGGTAAATGATCTGCCTTTATAGCCTGTGGTGTCTAACAGCCATCTCCCTCCCCACCGTCCCCCAGTGCAGGGTCAGGCACAGCTGGGCACTTGGCACATGTCCTCACACATGTCCCTGAGTGACTGCAAGTCTTCAAAGCTTTAGGCCCTTACTCTTCCCCTCGTGCCTTCTGGAGGAGTCCCTGCGGGCAACCAGCCGGGGAGACGTCCTGGGCACTGGGCCAGACGGTGATGCAGGAGACACTGCATTTCCTCCCTCCACCCACCGCTGGGGTCCTTGGTGGCAATTTCTGGGGCAACCATTGTGCTCCGGGCCCTGAGCAAGGTGCTAGGAGTGAAACAGGAACAGGGGATGTGACCGTGGTGTTTGCAGAGCTCCCAACTGGGGAGGGTGACAGGCGTTAATCCAACAATCTCACTACAGCCATACAAACTGCACATTCTCCACAGCAGAGTCCTGGCTGGGGGTTGGGACACTGGTCACGTAGGTGACGACAATGACGTGGCATGCCTTGGTCTGGAATTGGTGAGGGCAAGAGGCTGATGGCACAGAGGACAGCCTGAATGGCGGGGCAGGAGGCCCCCGAAAGAAGCGACTGCCTGTCCTACTTCCCCAGGGGTCTCAGAACAGGGAAGGTCAGTCATCTGCAAGGAGGGACCCTGAGGACTGGCCTGCCTTGGGGAGCAGTGTGTCCACCTATCTGGGATCCCTTCCTACCCCATCCCTGTCCCACAGACTGCGTGACCCAGCCTTGTGTCCCCCTACCTCACCGCCCTCCCAGGCCCCAGGACACAAGCTGCATCTGTGGCCATTAGCTCCCCCCGGAGGCAGGCAAGAGAGCAGAGCATCTCTGGAAGGGACAACTTCCACCCTGGCTTTGGGGGGCCTGGTGGCGCAGGGACAAGAGGGTACCTGGTCCCCCATGTGCCATCCCAGCTCTGCGATCTGGCAAAGAAGGCAGGGTGAGCGCTGCTGGGGAGAAGCCCCATGGGGAAGGCATCTGGAGAGGCCTTTTCCTTCTGGTCAGAGGGCTGGCAGCTTGGAGCCCATGCTGTGGCTGTCTCCCACCTACCTCTGCCCCTGGCTCCTTCCTGAGACCTGGGCATGTGCAAGAGGCCAGAGAGAGGGAGGTGGGCTCCCTGGTGCCAGGGGATGGGGTGGTACCATTTTGGGGGGGAGGGGCAGGGGACTTGGCACAGAGTTAGGGCAGGCACAGGTGGTTTTCCTGAGCGACCCCAACAGCAGACACTGTCTGCCTGGACACGTGAGCATGTGTCTCACCAGAGCATCCCTTCCTCACCGTGCACCCAGCTGGAGGGTCTTGGGAGCGCACAGTTCATTTGGATTTTACTCTGCTCAGAAAGTGACAGCAGCTCCCCACTGCCCCTTCCATTGAGTCTGAGGTCCAAGCTCTGGAACCAGGGTGGGCATCAGGGTCTCCCCGCGCCATCAGCTCTCCAGCTGCCTGCACCTCCAGCCTACTTGCTCCTTCACATTCCCTGGCCTTTGGTGTCCCTGGCCCCTCCATCTAGTCCAGGCCCTCCCCACCGCCTGCTGTGTCCTTGTCCTCCTTCCATGCATGCATCTTCCAGAATGTCCTTCCTGTTGGACCGCTGCACCTGGGAGCTGACGGGATGAGCGACAGGTCAGGGAGCTTAGAGACCATGTGATCTACCAGTGCATGTGGCTACTGTAGCTTATTGAAATCAAACATTTGGTCCCTCAGCCACGCTGGCCACGTCAGGTGCTCAGTAACACATGGGGCCAGCGGCTATCCTCCGGAACAGCCGCAGACAGAGCAGGCTTCCACCCTCCCAGGACGCCCTGTTGGACAACACTGTTCTAGAATAACTCCTGGGTGAGCAGTTCAGGCACCTTCAACTACAATGAGGGAGAGAGGGTGATGGACAGACTTGTGGAGGGGGGGGAATGTTCAGTTTGGGAACTTTTAAGGGGCCTGTAGGGCCTCCAAGTAGAGATGCCCAGAAGGAAACTAAGGAGTTCCTATCCTGTCTCCCCAATTCCCCTAAACAGGATTTGAAATTCAATTGGAGACCCTCTCCTTGGGAATTTCAAGGGCCTCAATGAAATCCAATTTTGAACATGCCTTGGAAATCTCTAGAAGGCAGCTGTGTTGCAGTGGGATTCAGGGTAGACGCTGTGTGTCTGTGTCTGGCTTGGGTTGGTTTGAAAAGGAAGAAAAAGGTGCTGGTAGGCAATGCAAGGGCTGTTGGCCAGAGCTGGCCTGAAGCCATGACCTCCACTACCTCTTGGAAGAAGGGGGTAGAGAAAGCAGCGGTCTGGGAATCTCAGCCTGGACCCTGGGATGATGACTACCTCATCAGGTAGTGAGCTGAAATGATTCCCATGGGTAGTCCTGGCCCCATTCCATGGGATCCTTGCCCCTTATAGGACAACAGGTGCAAAAGAATCATTTATCTTTTCTAGCTCCTTTCTGCAAGGTCCTTCCTCAAATTCTTTCCAAGAGGATAGCCCAGACACCGCTGTCCCCTGGTGCCTCGCTCCTGGCCCTTCCCATGGATTGATCTGAGCTCACTCGGCTTTGTACACGCAGCCCCATACCTGCCCTCTGGCTCATGTGGAAGAATCCTAGATTGGGAGACAGCGTGCAAGGGTCACGGATGGCTCGGAGCCCTCCCCCCTTCCCCCTTCCTGCTCTAGCATGTTCTGGGGAAGACAGAACTCCCAGGGGAACTTTCAGCTACAAGTCTTGCCTGAAGCCCAGTCTCAGGAAGAACAAGGAGAATGGACTGGGTGGCCAACAGGGAGTAGGAGGATGGAACATTCTGCTGAGTGTCACCTGCAGTGGTCCTCAGGAGTCCCTGCTCATCCAGGCAGGAGAGGAAAACCCGGCCTCCCCGGGGCTGCTAGCCAGTGACTGCCGTCATGGTGGTGCTAAGGAAGCAGGGAGAAGCTATGAGACATCAATCAGCCCTGGCGGCTCTCCAGCTCAACCAGGAGATTCTCGGCTCTGCCTCTTACCCCATGCGGACAGGAGGCCCCAGTCCAGCCCAGCAGGACCACATGCAGAGGTGGGCCCACCACGTGCTGGGGGGGCACTGGACGGTAGCTGGAGCAGAAGGTTCCTTTTCTCTGACAATCAAAGAGTCGGAGGGGCTGCTCCAGCAGTGCAGAGAGGTAGAGAGGAGCGGATGGGACTTTAGGGCACCCATTCTGCCCCCACTCAAACCTCCCACCCTGACCCCACCCCTGACCTGAGGTCAGCCATTCCCCACAGAGCCAGGGCAGGAGCAGAAGCTGGTTAGTGTGAGCAGTCCAGCCCGGCCACAGCCTGCCCACAGCCTGGAGGATGGGCCAGGCCTGCAGCGGAGGGGCGGGGGGGGGGGGGGGGGGGGGGGGGGGGGGGGGGAGGCAGGGAGTGGCCCCAGGGGGGAGTGCCCAGAGCTACAGCTGTCTGGAGGGACGTCCCTTTCCTGGAGCTTCACACTGAGCCCCAAGAAGTCATCCCTCACCATCACCAGCCCCTCACTCCCCACAGCTGCCCCTGCCTCCTCCTGCTGCGTGAACTTGCACACACACCACATCCCACAGTAATGCTGCTGGCCCCAGAGGTCAGCCCATCTCCAAAGGGGAGACTCAGATCCACCGTGTTACTGACTTCAGGGTTGGAAACTTGGCCTTGGCCGTGTAACAAGACACAGTGAAGGGGTGGGGGTGGGGTGGAGCACCCCACGGAGGACCACTCGTGGGCAGCTGGAGCATAGCCTTCCTCCCCCCCACCGCCCCGCCCCGAAACCACATGGGAGACCCAGGCACTGGAGCCAGGGCCACCAGAAGGTGTGATCTCTGTGGCAACAGGGGGCTGGTGGGGCTTTCAACAGTAGGCAGAAATTTCCTCCCAAATTTGAGCTCCTGCCCCTTTTGAAAAGCACGTGACTGGCTGGCTGGGCCTGGCTTGAGATGGGGACCAAGTCACACAGGGACCAGCTGGGAGGGAGTATGTCACTCTTCTCTGTGGTTCCCTGTGAGTTCAGGGACGAATGACAGAAGGTGGCAGGAGTCCTGGGGAGGAAGAGGGCTTGGGTCCCAGTATAGGAGGAGGAAGAGGGAGCCTCCGGCTCCCACCCAGCTCCCACCATAGCACTCCTTTCCCCCTCCCTCCAGGGGGAGATAGCGTTTCAGCTTCCTCTCAAGGTCCAAGGGGCAGGTGGCAAGGACAAGGAAGGGGCCCTGCCAGCAGCCCAGCGTCACTTCCCCAGCCCCTCTTCCTCCCAGGTTAAGGAAGCCCCTGTTGTCTGGCTTTCTGTCTGGGCTCCTGGCTCACCATCACCCAGAAGGGCCAGCAAGGAGGGCTCCTTGCCCACCGAGAGGGCAATCGTGCTTTGCTTTTGGCTCCAGAGGGCCAGCTGCAGGGATGCACAGCCCGCCCCGTCCCGGATGCCCAGCCGGGCACCAGCATGAGCAGCCCTTTGGGGATGGCCAAGTGCCCTTGAGGGCTTTCAGGTGGGCGGGCATCAGCCCACCTTGCTGCGGGCATGGGCATCTGCGTGGTGCTCCAGGAGGCTGAGGATGCTCAGGAAGATGCTCCTCTGGACGGCCAGATGGAGGGGTGTCCAGCCCCCTGCTTGGCCACACTGGGGTCAGCGCCACACCACAGCAGCGCCAACACTACTGCTCCTCCCCATGGTGGGCAGCTAGGTGCAGGGGCATTCCCTTCATGACTCCGGGATGTTCACCTGGCTCTCTGCCAGCAGGTGGACAACCTCCAAGAGGCCCTTGTAGGCCGTGAGGTGCAGGGGGGTCCAGCCCTGCCTGCTCGGCAGCTTGAAGCTGGCCCTGTCCCTGAGCAGCACCTCGCAGGCCAGGTACTTACCCTTGGTGGCCGCTGTCTGCTCCAGTCAAGGGCATCAGGAGCCGCCCCACTTTTCAGCAGGTGCTAGATGGCCCTCACTTTGCCTCGCTCCACCGCCAGGGGCAGGGGCGTCCTCAGGTTTCTCTGCTGGGCCTCCAGCTCAGCCCCCTGGCCCTCAGCTTGACCAGGCTGGCATGGCTGAAGTAGGCAGCCATGTGCAGACCAGTCCTGCCCTTGGCCTCACGCAGGTTAGGGTCAGCTTGACTGGAGGCCAGAAGGTGTGCCACATTCTTAGAGGTTTTCTGTGTGGCCAGGTGGGGCGGGGTCCACCCTCGTGCTCCTGGGCACCCACATGGGCCCTGTGGTCTGGGGGTAGAGCGGGGCTGTCACCACTGTTCTGGGCTACAAAGGTCAGCGGGGTCCAGCTGTCCTCCTCTGCCAGCTTGGCGTCCACCCCGTGCTGCAGGAGCAGGGCACAGAGTTCAGGCTGCTGGTCCTGGGAAGCTATGAGGAGGGGTGTGTAGCCGCAGGCACTCTGGCCGTCCATGTGGACCTCATGAGCTAGCAGCAGCCTCACCTGTGCCATGCTGCCCTGCACCACCCGGAAGTGGAGAGGAGTGACTTTGTTCTCACAGCCATGCAGCTCCTCGTCCCAGGATGCGCTTCAAGTAGTCTCCGGAGTCTGCTGGGGGGAAGATGGGGTTGGATGGAGGACCTCTGGCCTGGCCGCAGGTCATCTCGTCCAGCCTCCTGCCTCCTGCAAGTGCCAACCAGGAACAGAGACTCTGGGAGGGGGGGCAGTCTCTTCGGCTATCACAGATCTCTGCACAGCCTCCCGTGTTTTGGAGATCGGACTCTGGCAGCCCATCCCGTGGGGAGGGGGCAGAAGAAGGCCTGGGAGCAAACCCATGCTTCGCACCGCCGGACCTTAGCCAATTCCTGCCCTCCCTGGGCCTCCAGATCCTGATCCATAAAGGGGCCACCAACAATGCCCACTTCGTGCCACCATTGCAAGAACAGCCTGGGTAGCCAAGAGCTTTCAGGGGTGTGCTTGACACAAAGTCAATGCCAGCTGAAAACCGGCTCTATGATCTGAGCTTTGGCTGCTAAGATTTCCTCCTGCTCTACCCAAAAGTGTATCTGGACCAAAAGCAACAATTTCCAAAACAAACAAACAACAACAAAAATCCCTGCCCAGGCTAATTACCGCCCCACCCCCAACCCCCCAACCCCGCCCCCAAGATTCTAATTTAATCACTCTATGTGGCCCAGGCCTGGGGCAGCTTTCATCCCCCAGGTCATTCTACAGTGCAGCCAGGCTTGCAAGCCAATGTTTGCAACCCTCCCCACCCCCACCCGCAAGCCAGGAGAGGAGGAGTCAGGCCTTCTAAGAACACAGCCTGGAGCGGAAGCAGAGCCTAACCCCCTGAAGGCATGTGCATTTCTGGAACCTGGAGCTAGTGTCTGGAAAGGGACATACCACCTTCAGATTTGGGTCAAGCCGGGCAGAGGGTTGGGTCAGGGGTGGGGGGCAGGGGAGAGCTGGAAACGGTGCAACTTGAGTCCACTTTCTCCTCCCTGGGAATTCTCCGGTTCCAGCGGTGGCCCTGTGGACTCACCCCTGTCTGTTAGCTCTTGGCTGACCTCGTCACTGACCAGGGCAGAGGGAATCAGAAAACAAGGGGGCAGATTAGACCAGC
>ML093030.1:87097-102037 GCA_003697995.1 Taxidea taxus jeffersonii | reverse complement strand
AAAAAAAAAGATTTTATTTATTTATTTGACAGAGAGAGACACAGCGAGAGAGGGAACACAAGCAGGGGGAGTGGGGGAGGGAGAAGCAGGCTCCCTGCTGAGCAGGGAGCCCAATGTGGGGCTCAATCCCAGGACCCTGGGATCATGACCAGAGCCGAAGGCAGAGGCTTAACGACTGAGCCACCCAGGTGCTCGGAAAGATTCCAATTTTTTAAAATAATTACTTGTTTATTTGTTTTTCGAATCTCATCTGCTGACAGAGCCTTCCTTGACTTGTACTTGTTTGACCCCAAATCTGATATGAACTGATAGAAGATTACTTACAAACTTCAATTCCTGTGAATATGTCTTCTGCAGAAACAATGTGTTAATTACAGACCCTGCTGGGGGTGTTAAGAGTATAAGAAATAAGCTCTACGCAAGATCCTATAAAGGTTACCTGTATCTTTAGAGTGCCTTCCTATGATTTAAATGTCTTAGTTGCAAGAGCTTTGCATAAGGAGGGGTTGCGCACCTGTGTAGTAAATTCACGATGCGCGCAATGATACCTATGGTTAATAAGATCAGAAATGCTGTGCTTAGTGTGGTAAGAGAGTGTGGGAAATGCTTTGAAAGCTTGTATTTCTAAGTGTTCATTAGAGGAAGGGAAAGTTGCAAGTGTATTTGGAAAGTCAACAAGTCTTTACAGTACATTTTAGAGGTTTTTCCTCTGTGTGTGTGTGTGTGTGTGTGTGTGTGTGTGTGTATTTCCAAGTCTTGTAAGAAGAAATTAGACATAGAATCTAAGGGATATATTTGCACTGATGAAACATGGACTTATACACTTACCAGGGAAATTATCCTTAAGGTTGTTGGGGTTTTCTTGAGCACCAGGGATACCTGAGTGAGAAAGTTATTCAGAGATGTGAATTTGCTTTTTAAAACCTTCCAAATTTGTAATAGGAGTTTTCATCTGTTTTGTTTTATTCCCTCCACTCCCAGATTCTACTGCCAATGAAGAACAAATTTTGGGTGCCAACTTAAGGAAACAGAGTCTGTGTTTGCAATGCCAATGAGCATACCCAAAGGGAATTGTTAAATAGCTTGAGGGTTATTATAGCTCAGTAACCTAAAGACATAAAAACACAGTTTTAGACATTAGGGCTGAAAATTGAAAAAATCTAGCTGAGTTATAGAAGGAGTAAAGAATTCAGAAATACCCCAAATTTGCTATTTTCTCTGCTCCCAAATAATATAGGCCTGTAGTTAGAAATTCAAATATTATAGAAATATGGTAGCTAAAAGAGTGGAACTAACTCCTAGCTACAGTGTCACCTGTCTCTCCATAAAAATGCTGTCAAAATGTTGACTTGTATTTCTCTTACATTTTTAATATGAATTAATTCATACTGTATAGGGCATTGCAACTATATATCTTTTATATATATCACTATATATTCTATATACCACTAAACAACTATATATATATATATTTTTTTTTAATTTGAGAGAGAATGAGCTAGCACACAAGCAGGGGGAGGGGCAGAAGGAGAGGGAGAGAGAATCTCAAGCAGACTGTGCTGAGCACAGAGCCTAACTCAGGGCTTGACCGCAGGATCCTGATATCATGACCTCAGTGGAAACCAAGACTCGAATGCTCAATGCACTGAGCCACCCAGGTGCCCCAACAACTATATATCTTGATGTCCACCCAAATTAGTAATCTTTTCATTCTTTTCAATCATAAGATAGAATTCCATTTAAAGGCTATACTGTAATTTAAAATTGATGATTAGGGCGGCTGGATGGCTCAGTTGTTAAGTGTCTGCCTTCGGCTCAGGTCATGATCCCAGGGTCCTGGGATCCAGCCTTGCATGGGTTTGGGGTGGGGGGTGGGGGGGGTGTTCCTGCTCAGCAGGGAGTCTGCTTCTCCCTCTGATACTCCCTCTCCAACCCCCCCACCCCCTGCTTATGTTCCCTCTCTCTCTCGCTGTCTCTCTGCCAGATAAATAAATAAAATCTTAAAAAAAAATAAAATCGATAATTATTTACTTTTTCCCCTGGTTATTTTACTTTTCCCTTTGGAATCTCTTCTGTTTAGACATAGGAGAATAAAAAGCCTAGTTTGACTAGAAAAAGTGGCAAATAGTGAAACAAGTGCTATTTTTAATGACAAATTTCCAGTTCTGTGGAATAAGCATACAATAATCTCAAAAAGATAAAACAAACGATGTCTGCTTTGCATTTTAAAGAAGATTCAGAAGTAAATAAAAATAAGAAATATTCAGGTGTTACTAGTAAATGGATCAAACGCGCTCAGATTCAAAAATTAAATTTCCCTCAACTGTAGAAGCAGAATTTCTGGGTGAAATCAATTGTACTGTAAAAATCAACTTTCACATTTAAAATTAGGAACAGAGTATCTGTGACCCTGCTCAGAAAGAGAGCTTTATCTGCAGAGCTCACCATTGAATGAGTCTTTGAAAGGTCAGGGGTAGTAAGGAATGAGGGATTCTGACAACCTGTGTCCAGGTAAATAAAAGAACAGTAACCGAATCACTGCATCACAATCAGACAATTGTCTTCTCCTTCTTCTGTCGTTCTGCCTCATCTCTCTCAGACTTTTCAGAGCTATAGCTGTCTTCATGCATTACTGTCCTCCCTGCTGTATGCAATTCAACAATCTTTTCCTCTTGCAGGAGCAAGGACAGAGCAATTTATCTATGTTAACCTTGCTGTTCTATCTCCCTTCTTGTCCCTCAGAGGAAACCACTGTCTTGAATGTTACGATTAACATTTCTTTGTTTACACACTAGTTTTAAACAAATGTATATGTGTTCCTAGATAACATATCATTTAGTTTTGCTTGTTTGTAAGCTTTGTCAAAGGGCAACTTGAGCAAAATCTGTGAACTCCAGTCAGTGTTATGTCTCCAAGAGTTATCTAGGCTGTTGAACATACCTGCTGTTTCCTCATGTTCCCCATTATAGAATATTTCATGATCTGGATATATCAAAATTTATTTCTCTTTCATTCACTTATAAGTACTTTTAAATTTTTATTCTTGATTTCTTCTTTTTTTTCTTTTAAGATTTTATTTATTTATTTGAGAGAGAGCGAGAGAGAGCATGAGGGGAAAAGGTCAAAGGGAGAAGCAGACTCCCCATGGAGCTGGGAGCCCGATGTGGGACTCAATCCTTGGACTCCGGGGTCATGACCTGAGCTGAAGGCAGTCACTTAACCAACTGAGCCACCCAGGTGCCCCTTGATTTCTTCTTTGATCCATGAGTTATGTAGAAGTCTATTTTAAAATACCCTTTATTTAAGTTAATCTTTAGAAATTAAACCTAAAAATATTAGCCTATTTCTAAATCTAATGGGAGATTTTAGTAGAGATTACAGGATCTAACTCGGTGATCAAAAAACTCAGTCTCCAACCTGTTTTTCTACACTAGTGAACTAAGAATGGGTGGCATATTTTAATTGGTTGAAAAACACAGAAGAAGGATAATAGTTTGAGGCAGGTGAAGATTACATAAAATTCAAACTCTGGGGGCACCTGGATGGCTCAGTTGGTTAAGCCGTTGAGATTTGATTACGGCTCAGGTCATTAACTCAGGGTGGTAGGATTGAGCACCAAGTCCGACTCTGTGCTCAGCGCCATCTGTTTGTCCCTTTCCCTCTGCTCCTGCCCCCCCCAACCCGCTCTTCTACATGCTCTCTTTCCTTCAAATAAACATCTTTTTAAAAATTCAGATTTAGTGCACCTAAATAAAGTTTTATTGAAAAACTCAGTCATGGTCATTCACTTAATGACTATCCTTGCTCTTGCAGGAAGATAGGTGAATTGCATAAGCATATTTTCTATGGCAGCTTTCATGCTACAGTAGCAGAGTTGAGTAGTTGCAACAGAGACCTGCAAAGTCAATGTACTTACTGTCTAGCCCTTTACAGGAAAAGTTTTCAACCCCTTATCTAGATAATACAAATTCTTTGAAATGTATTAAGTATGCTGGTTAATTTATGTAAATATTTCTTTTTTTAAAGATTTATTTATTTGAGAGTGTGTGTCTGCATGTGGGGGAGTGGGGGAGGGACCGAGGGAGAAGAAGAGAATCCCAAGTGGACGCCCTGTTGAGCACAGAGCCCAACAAGGGGCTGGATATCATGACCCTAAGATCACCCCAGCAGAAACCAAGATTTAGAAACTTGACTGACTGAGCCACCCTGGTGCCCCAATTTTTGGAAATATTTCTTATGGATTTGATGAGAATGTCCATTCTCTAAATGTTATATATCTATAGATCCACATCTATGTATTCATATCTATCTATATACATGGAATTATGGATAATTTATCAATAAGTGAGAGGCTGTTGAAATAACCCCCCATAATGATGGATTTATCAATTTATCCTTATAGACTTATCATTCAGTGGTAACCCTGTCCACGTCCGATAATATTTTTTTATCTGATATCAATATAGCTACACCAATCTTCTTTTCAATGTCTTATACCTGATATAGTGCATGTTTTTAGTTCCTGGAGCCTCAAAACAATAACAATAGAAACATCAAAGATCCCTGGTTACAGATCAGCATGCCAAATATAATAATAATAATGAAATAATAATAATGAAAAAGTTGTAAATATCACCAAAATGACACACAGAGATATGAAATGAGCAAATGCTGTTGGAAAAAGGTATCGATAGACTTGCTGGATGCAAGATTGCCACAAACCTTCAATTTGTAAACAAACAAATAAACAAACAAAAAACACCCACCCAGTATCTTTGAAGTGCAATAAAGTGAAATGCAGTAAAACAAGTGATGCCTGTATACCTTTTCTCATTTACCCACAGATATGTTTTGCATTATTTACTTTTAAGACTGCCCATAAAGCTGCACACAGCAGTCACTAAATGATATTCAGGGGTTGGATTGGGGGACTGGAATGGGGAGGGGTATTTGAAGGATATATTTGACATTTCAGTACTTTAGATAAAGCACTTAGTCTTCAGATTACATACATTCAGCTGTTATAATTTCTTCACATTTTCTGTGTCTAGCTTTTATACCCAGCTGTAGACTTAATCTGTTCCTCAAGTTTTATAACATCTGAAAGACCCTATTCACTTCATACTTCTTTGTTCTGTCCTGCATTATTTTCAACACCTATTCCAACATTAACAAATTAGATTTTTAGAAAGGGGAAACTTGTATATGGTGGCACTATAAGCAGGCAAGCTTGCCCAGTTCTCAGAAAAAGTATAAAAGAGATTATTAACATTGGTTCTAAACCCTTAGAAAAGGTAATAGGGAATCACTGATGCCAGAATGGGTTATTTTGAAAATGGATCTGGTTTAACTAGCTTTGGATTTTTTTTCTTCCTTTCTTTAATAGATACTTGGACTGGCATATTTAGGGATGCTAGAGGTAGTGAGTTTTCATCTCAGTAAAGCATTTAGGAAACCATTTATGAAATGCTTGTTGGTTATAGTATGATTGCATGAACTAAAATGTTTGATCTCAAAAAGTGTTTGTTCATAAGTTATTATTAACTTGGAGATTATTTGTGGTG
This sequence comes from Taxidea taxus jeffersonii, assembly GCA_003697995.1. Classification (NCBI taxonomy): domain Eukaryota; kingdom Metazoa; phylum Chordata; class Mammalia; order Carnivora; family Mustelidae; genus Taxidea; species Taxidea taxus. The sequence continues at coordinate 96,473 of ML093030.1, read as the reverse complement.
TTGGGCTACAAGACTCTTTTCTAAGCCTGTTTTATATAACTTTATTAGACTTCAGTGGAAACAAAGAAGCCATGTTCATTAACTTTACAGATATCGTAAGTTGAAAGTTATCACTAATAAGATTTTAAGGGGCATCTGGGTGGCTCAGTGGGTTAAGCCTCTGCCTTCGGCTCGGGTCATGATCTCAGGTTCCTGGGATCGAGTCCCGCATCGGGCTCTCTGCTTGGCAGGGAGCCTGCTTGCTCTTCTCTCTCTCTGCCTGCCTCTCTGCCTACTTGTGATTTCTCTCTGTCAAATAAATAAATAAATAAAAATCTTAAAAAAAAAAGATTTTAAAATCTGAAATTATGTCTTAAAACAAACAAGATGAAATTTAATATGGATTAAAGACAAAAACTGGGTTTAAACATGTAGAATTATAGAAACATAGACTATGTAAGGTGGAAGCTATAGCTTAATTATAGTCCATGTAAAATAGACTTGGATATTTTATTCAACTCTAAATAATATGTTTGCTAAAAGAAAAACCTAACACAAGTTTAGGATGCCTTATTGACAAGGTATCCTTGAATCAAGGGGCTACTGATAATTTTGTAACAAAGTTCTTGGCCCAGTGTATTTGCATGCTGCATTCTCCTTGAGTGCATGATTTAAGAGGAAAAAGGAAAAGCTGAAGGAAATGCAAAGCAGGGTAAAAATTGTGGTTACGAGGGCTCACCATTCCATTTGACAAATAAAAGGATCTAAACATTTTGAAATATATTACCAATTCTGATAGTTACTTAGTAGTTTGCTTCAAATATTTCAAGGCTTGCAATGTCTGTAAAGAGTGAGATTAATTTCTAGGAGTCAGAATCAGCAGAGTGGTGCTAAGGGAAGTTGAATTGATGTTTACAAAGCAAATGATTACAGATCTTTTAAGCAGAGCTGGGTTTTAATTCTGGCCTCAGTATTGGCTGTGGCAAAAGAGATGCTACTTCTGAGAAATAATACCCTGTTGAGTAGGAATAATAAGGCCTATCTCATTTTATTTTTTTTTTTAAAGACTTTATTTATTTATTTTTCAGAGAGAGCAAGCACAGGCAGACAGAGTGGTAGGCAGAGGCAGAGGGAGAAGCAGGCTCCCTGCCCGGCAAGAAGCCCGATGCGGGACTCGATCCCTGGACGCTGGGATCATGACCCGAGCTGAAGGCAGCCGCTTAACCAACTGAGCCACCCAGGCGTCCTGGCCTATCTCATTTTAAGGATTAGAAATAACATATAAAAATTGCGTAGTAAAAACGGAATCATGATGATACATAATAACAATAAATATAAAGATTTCCAACATAGTAAAAGTTTAAGTAGATGATGGTATGATGGAAATACTGCAGAGAGGATTTCTCTCTGCATTATTATAGGGGACTGGACTTGAGTTCTATTTGAACGTTTAGCATAATGGTTTTAATTTCCACCTTGGTGTGAAACCTTGCTTTCCCCTGACTGCGCTGTCCTTTTCCTTGTCTCACAAAGCAAGCATGTCCACTGTTTTATCCAAGTTTATCTTTGTTGATTTTAGAGTCACTTGCCTTTAAAGAAGTTAGAACAGGAAGGGGGCGTAGCTATGACAAATGAGTGTTTTAAGACGAAGACTACTACAGGGCTTCTCCTTTAGTGGCTCAGTGAGCTACTCACGGAGGAGGCAACGATTAGGAGGTTTACGCTGCGAGAGGGATTAAGTGAAAGAAGTCTCCACTACAAACCCCATCAGGCTCCTGGCAAGAGCTACGTGAAGAATGGGATCTAAGGCAGGCTTGCGAAGCGGGTCTGGGCTTGCTGGCTGGAGCTAGGGACCGCATGGAGGCCCTTGGGTGCCACCAGTTGATGGCATGAATTGAAACAAAAAAGCGGAGAGCGACAAAAGGGGGGGGGAAATAGGCGGCAGGGCCGAGAGAAGGAAGATGAAGGCTGGTGGGCCGCTGGGCGCGGCGAGCTTTGTGCCCAGGAGTTGTGCTCCAGGACCCCGGGCGCTGTAACTGGGCGGCTCCCACGGCCAGGGCCATCAACCTTGCCCGGGGGCGAACCTTTCCACATGCTCGGTTCCCCTTCCCGCGTCTCCCAGCTGCTAGTCGGTCCTGCTAGGGCACTTCTCGAAACCTGTCCGTAGCTAGGAAGCCTGGCCCGACTTTGATGGCCTTGATAACTTAGCCCGGCGCCCTGACCTCTTTTCTCCCGCCCCACTCCCGCCCACCCGGCCCCACCGCCCCCACCGCCCCGATCGCCTGCAGCGCTGGGGTCGACCAGATACTCCGTGGCTCGGCTGCCGGCAAGACCCGGAGAGTGGAGCCAGCTCGGGCCGCGCTGGGGCCGCGCGCGCGCGTTCTCGCTCGCTGCTAGCAGGGGTAGTGGGCATGCGCGGCGCGCGGCTGGCTTTGGCGGCGAGCGGGTGAGCGGGCGGGCAGCTCCAGACTTCACAGGCGGCGGCGGGCGCGGCGGTCTTGCCCAGCGCGAGACCGGCGCTGTGCTCGCCCCGGAGATCGCTCCTCTCCAGCCGGGCGCCGACCGCCGCTTTGAGGCTCGCGGGGCATTGGACGGGCGTGGTCCCGGTCGGGGGCTTTCTCCCGGCCGCCTCCTGCCCTGTCCCGCCTCGAGGCGCCTCCGGGGAAAGCCACGGCCCCGAGGGCGGATCCGAGGTAAGAGCCCGTTGGGCGAAAGGCGCCGGCCGGGGGTCCAGCTGTTTGAACTCGGACTGTATTTTAAAAATCCGCCTTTGTGTGCTTGGGTGGAGCGGTGCCAGGCGCCGCGTCCGCTTCCATTCACTTTGACTGCTTTCAACTGGTGTCGGGAGCCAGGTGTGCCGGGGCGCTGCTGCCGGAGCGCGTCCGTGCGCCCGGCCGCTGTGCGCCGCGGAGCGGGTGCCGACCTTCGGCCGCCAGCGCCCCGCGCCGCCCGCGGAGTCCGAGGCTCCGGGAGGGGTGGGCAGAGAAGATTCTCAGTGTCCTTGTAGTATTTCCTGGTAACCTGAGCTTCCGCACAGAGACACCTGCGCGTATCTGGTCGGTGGGGCGACTACGAAAGCGGTATTCTCACGGCTCATTTTAGGCTCGGGGTTTCGAGAGCTACCCTCCCCACCCTCAAATGGAGGGGGTCTTTTCAGAAGGATAGTTTGGGGCAAGGTCGCACCATCGCATGCCCTCTTACATTAAGATAGCTCCTTGTTTTTGAACTGTTGTCACTCCTGATTCCTCTTGACTTTCCGTTCTTAGTTTGTTCCACTTTAATCCCCATTTTACTTTTGGAAGATGGCCTTTCTGGTGTCTTTGTCAACTAGTGCCTTTGGAGTTGACTTCTCCACGGATGAAGAGCCGGTTCGCTTCTCCTGTGGTCACTCTTCTTTCTTTTCAAGGATTATCTGTATGCAGAAATCTTTGCACGGATCGTTCTCTTCCTTTGCATTTCTCAAATCCTTCTTTTCCCATAGACCCATAGTACTGCTGGAATCTCTTTGGGGGTAGGACGCCTGTGGTATTAGGATTTGAAAACCATAGACGTCTAGGGCGGTAGAGCATTAAGAATTGGAATTCTCCTTTACAAAATACATTTTAATGAAATGCATTACTGCTTTTCTTTTGAAGATTTCATTTTTTGTCTCATAAGAGGAATAGTAATATTTTAAGAGTTCAGATAAAACTTGGTTTCAGATGCATACGAACAACTTGATTTTGGCTTTGTTATTCTTTTGCGAGATAGAATTAGGATTCCCAGAAGACGTTACACACACATGCATATGGAAATACACAGGAACAGCAAAGTAGTTGTGTGTTGCTTCTAATTTATTTCTGCCAAAAGGATACCATTCTAAAGGGACTTGGGTTTTGCAAAGGGCGCAGTAAATGTAGATCGTGTGGACATTGAAATTACAGTCAGTGTCATCCTGTCTTACAGATTTCAAGTTTGGAATTAGAGTTTTTCAGACAGATTGTTACAGTTTTTAAGTTGCTAGTGTGAAAAAATTTTGGTCATGGGTTCACACTTCGACTTACAATTAGAAAAATAATGTGCTTTATACAATTGCCACCAAAGAGTATCAAAATGTAAAAACTTTATAGAAAGCCTTTAGTGCAGAATTCATAGATTAAAGCCTTTAAAATTCCACAAGTCATTCAATCCACAGCAGAAAAAAAGAAAATAAAAGAAAACTTTTAATTCCACTATTCTGAAATAACCACTGTTCACAATATTTGGTACATTCTCTTCGAAATCTTTTTTCTTCCCACTTTCCAATGCCATTGAATATCAGTTAAGTAGTAATTTTCAGCCTTTTATTTCTGATGGGAGAATACTTGAAGTTAAATTTGGGGTGATTCTTCAGCATGGTTTCTTTTGGATTGTTCTCTATCAGGAATCTAATGTCTAATTTTAAAAATTTATTTATTTATTTATTTATGTATTAGAGAGAGCGAGCTCAGACAGAGTGGTAGGCAGAGGCAGAGGGAGAAGCAGCCTCCCTGCCGAGCAAGGAGCCAGATGTGGGACTTGATCCCAGGACGCTGGGCTCATGACCTGAGTGGAAGAAGGCAGCCGCTTAACCAGCAGAGCCACCCAGGCATCCCACTCTAAAGTCTAATTTTGAACCCTTTGCTTTTTAAATGAAAATATTTCATTTTGTTTTCATTTCTGGTTTTTCTCTTTTCAATTTTTTGCCTACACTGATACTTTTCAGTTATCAGTCCTTTCCATGCTTTAACATAGGCTTTGTATCTTTGCTTTCAGTTTTTATTTGATAGACCCCAAATCCTAGACCCTTCCTTTTCTTGAGCTATGCTACATACGTGTTCACTCACTACTTTTTATTTTTCTGCTGACTCTTCTCTTTTCTTCATTTATCTATTTTAATTCTGCAAGAGCTCACTTAAACCATGGTTTGTATAGGAGAATATGGTATCCACAATAAAAGATGATAGTTTTTCTCAAGGTCACTCGTTAAATGCTTAAAGTTTTGCTGGGTGAGTATTTTAGCACTGATTTCATTTATGTAAAATTTAAGTTAGCTTTGGTGAGTTGTATTAAACAGATTTGGATCATCACAACACAACCTAAGTTAATGATAGGTTACAAACTTTCAGACATCTGCAATGGTATGTAAGGCGAAAAGTGGAATTTTAGTTAAAGTGCTTTAGCTATAGTACATCCCTGCTGGGAATTACTACATGAAATTGTTTGCAGCTGTTAGTGATTGAAAAATATTTTCTTAAGGAAGATTCTGTAACAACATAGTTGTCAACATTTTAATTTTAATGTATGCAGGAAAGGTGCTCAGTGTTTCACTACAGCCTCTGCAGTGTTTTCTAAAGATTTTATTTTTATTTATTTATTTGACAGAGAGAGGGATCACAAGTAGGCAGAGAGGCCGGGAGGGAGGGGTGTGTGTGTGTGTGGAACAGGCTCCCTGCTGAGCCAAGAGCTGGCTGGGATGAGATGCGATGTGGGGCGTGATCCCCAGGACCCTGAGATCATGACCTGAGCCGAAAGCAGAGGCTTAACCCCCCGAGCCACCCAGGCACCCCTTTGCAGTGTTTTTTCGATACATTCTGAGATAATATTTAAAAAAAACATATTTTCCTTTTAGACCAGTTTTAGATTTACAGAAAAAGTATAAAGATAGAGCAGTGACTTATATACTCAGTTACTCAACTTCCTCTCTTATTACATCTTACATTAGTATTTGTGATAATTAATGAAGCAGTATTGATATGTCATTTCTAACACACTTTATTTAGCTTTCCTCAGTGTTTATCGGATGTCCTTTTTCTGTTTCAGGAAACTACCATCTTAGATACCATATTACACTTTAGTTGTCATGTCTCCTTATGGTCCTTTTGGCTGTGACAGCTTGTTAGACCTTGTTTTTGATGACCTTCACAGTTGTGAGGAGTATTGGTGAGATTTTGTGTAGAATGAACTTCTGCCGGAATTAGTGTGACTTTGTTGCCTTGATCAGACTGGGCTTTTAGTTTTTTGAAAGGAAGATCACAGAAGCTAAATGCCGTTTTTATTACATCACATAAAAGGTACGAGCTATCAACATGACTTATCAGTGTTGATAATGATCTTCATCGCCTGAATGAGTTAGTGTTTGGTAGGTTTCTACCCTGAAAAGTTACTCTTCTTTTTATGCTGTACTTTTAGAAGAAAGTCATCTTGCACAGCACACATTTAAGGAGTGGATAGTTTGTTTTACTTTTCCTCCCTGAGGGTGGGGTATCTATATAAATTATTTAGAATTCTTCTGCATGGCAGATTTTTCTTTTCTCCCCATTTGTGTATTTACTCAATCATTTACTTATATTGGTCTGTAGTCATGGATACACATTATATACTTTTGGTTATAATCCAGTACTACTTTATTTTGTTGCTCAAGTTGTTTCAGCTTTGGCCATTGGGAGCTCCTTCAGTTGGCTCTTGTGTCCCTTTGATATGTCTCCATCAATGTGAGGTTTTTTGCTTTTTTTTTTTTCTAATAATTTCCTTACTTTCTGGCATTAAAAGATGCTCCAGGCTCATTTTTATATTTTCATTACCTGTCCTAGTCCCAGAATCAGCCAGAAAGAATCTGTTTCATCTTCTTGGGAAATAGTATTGGAAGCCAAGATTTGGGTGCTGGGTTCTTGTTGCTACTGGGGTGTCATTGTCTCTAGATCCTCTTCTCTACAGAGCAGGAAACATATGTATATATGCAAAGCCTATATATACACCTATCTATACATATATCTTTATGTAATATGTATCCGTGTTAAGTGAAATATGAGTTCATATGGATATCTACAACCCTACCTACTGTGTTACCACTTGTGTTGTTCTGGCCTTCTCTTATTTATCTGTAAACTCATCCCAACCATGAAAATAAACCTGGCTCCCACCACCTGTCATCCATTTACTTAATTGTCAATCCTTTTATATACTTATACCAGTATTGAAATTGCTAACTTGTATTCTCTTTACGGAAAGTGGGAAACAATTTTATCAACTAGAATACAGTTCTTATGTACAGTTCCTTTTGCTTTTAGTTTAGATTCCATTCCTTTTCCCCCATCCCACGTAGTGAGGTAGTTGCACGCATTAATAATAGTGTCAGATCCTTTTGTCACAATTTTTGTTCCATCCTGGGATCCTTCTGACCTTCTAAATGATTTTTTAAAAGTTTGCATACACTGAAGTTCTCTCTTTGTCCTGTAAAGTTTTCTGGGTTTTGAAAAATGCATCACTTCATGTATCCTTTATTATAGTATCAAAGTATCAGACATTAAAAAAAAACAAACCTGTGCTTCATTTATCACTCCCTTAATCTCCCCCTCTCCTTTTTCCCCCTCCCCTACAACCACTGATTATTATTTTTTTTAATTGTCCCTATAGTTTCACCTTTTCCAGACATCATGTAATGGGAATCATACAGCCTTGTCAGACTGGCTTGATTTATGAATATGCATTTAAGGTTCGTTATGTCTTCTTGTGATTTGATAGCTCATTTCTTTTTATTACTTGGTAAATTTGCAATGTATGTGTGTTACCACAGTTTGTGTATCTATTCATTTATCGATGGACATCTTTGCTGCTTCTAGTTTTGGGCAACTATAAACAAAGCTGCTACAAATATTCATAGGCAAGTTTTTGTGTAGACACAAGATTTCACATTATTTGGGTAAATACCTAGGAACACGATTGCTGGATCATATGATAAGATTATTGTTAGCTTTATATGATATTGCCAAACTGTCTTCCAGAGTGGCTGTGCCATTTTCATTTCCATCAGCAATTAACACAGCTCCTGTTTCTTCTCCTTGTCAGTTTTTGATATTGTCAGTTTTATGGATTTTATATGTTCTAGTAGGTATAGTAATATCTCATTGTTGCTTTAATTTGCCATTCCCTAATGACATATTTAATGTTAAACATCTTTTCATATGCTGTTGTATTCTGTATATTTTCCTTAAGTGAGTTATCTGTTCTGAACTTTTGCCCATTTTTTAATAGGGTTGTCAGTTTCCTTATTGTTTTAAGAATTCTTTATATCTTTTTCATACCATCATTTTATCAGATATGTATTTTGCTGATATTTTCTTCTAGTCTGGCTTTTCTTTTTATTCTCTTAACAGTGTCTTTTCAGGGCAAATATTTTTAATTTTAAGAAAACCCAATCAATTTCATGGATAAACTTTTGGTGTTGCATTTTAAAAACTCATTGCCAAATTCAAGGCCATCTAGATTTTATCATTTTTTTTAGGAGTTTTATAATTTTACTTTTAGGTTTTTGATCCATTTTTAGTTTATTTTTATGAAAAGTGTAAAGTCTGTGTCTAGATTCTCTTTTCAGTTGTACCAGTACCAAGTAAATGAGATTTTTAAGTCAAGTAGATTATAAATTGGGATTAGGATCGAAAAGAAAGTGTTTTTATTTGATTTTTAAAAGCCTTCTGCAAAATTGCTTAAAGAAAACAGTTGAGAAATGACTTGGAACCTAAAATGTAGTAATACATATAGACTGTGTGTTGAGATTAGTTCATGGGCATTTGTGGAAGATGGATTTTTTTTAAAATAAAAGGTTTTATTTAAAAAGTATTTTATTTATTTATTTGATAGCACAAGGAGGAGGGAGAGGGAGAAACAGGCTCCCCACTGAGCAGGGAGCCTGATGCTGGGCTCTATCCCAGGACCTTGGAATCATGACATGAGCCAAAGGCAGTCAGACAGTTAACCGACTGAGCCACCCAGGTGCCCCGAAGATGAAATTGTTAATACAGAGTGATATCTATCAATTCTTTCAGATCTAACCTAAGAAGTAATTATTAAGGTTTTCTTTTTCACAAAGAGGATCTGAAATAAGGGTATTGCAAGGTGTATGCTGAGAAGAGGCAGATGATGTATTTACCATCTAGAAACTTGATATGTAACTCTATGGTCTTGACTCTTATCTCATGCCACTCTTCTTGCCAGAGAGAAGTAGCTTTTTTTTAAAGTACCTTTCTTTTGAGATGTCAATAACACTGTTAATGACATTGGGACCAGAATTTTTAATATTGTTATGCTACAGATAGAACCATTAGCTTCCAAAAAGAGTCTAGTGAGATTTGACATAGTGAAAGTAGCAGCTTTGGTGTGGCAGGTGTTATATACATTATCTTTTTAAACTCTTACAAAAGCTCTTTAAAAAACTCTTACAAAAGCTCTTTAAGGCAGTTCTCCTTATTTCCGTATTACAGGTAAGAAATATGTTCAGAAAGATAAAGTGACTTGTCCGTGATCCATATGGGGAGAAAGGGACAGAGTTTGGATGGGAAATTTGATCTTTTTGATTCCAAAACTTTCCAGTTGGTTGTGTGATCTCTCATAAAAGAAAAAG
>ML093030.1:63931-86697 GCA_003697995.1 Taxidea taxus jeffersonii | reverse complement strand
GCAAGGATAGTTAGTATCAGGTGTCCTTGATTTTATTCTTTTCTTTAAAATTTGTACATTACCTAAATGACTACTGGGTTAAATGAGAATGGCTCAAAAATTTTGTTTTTGAGATACATGGAGATTCTTTTAACCTTTTTCTTTTTTTCTTGTTGACTGATCTGCATCTTAGTGGCCCATAGGTGTGAATTACTGGAAAATGGTTATAAAGAATGAAGTTCCTTTAAAGAGAGGAACTTGGGCGCCTGGGTGGCTCACTTGGTTGAGCAACTGCTTTTGGCTCAGGTCATAATCCTGGAGTGCTGGGATCGAGTGCTGGGATGGAGTGCTGGGATCAGGCTCCCAGCTCTGTGGGGAGTCTGCTTCTTTCTCTGACCTTCTCCCCTCTCATGCTCTCTCTCTCTCTCTCAAATAAATAAAATCTTTTAAAAAAATAAAAAAGAGAGGAACTTGTGGGGCTTAGGAAAAATAAAACACATAATAGTAAAAGTAGCTAATTGTTTATACCTTTCGCCCATTGGATTGTAAGTTTCTTGAGGGCAGGGAACTAAACTCAGTTATCTTTAAGCACAGCTTAAATGTGTTGTATATGTTGTATGTCGTATATGATACACACAAAATGTTTTCTGAATGAAATAAGCACTTACTAGCATACTCTTTACAGAAGAACATTTAGAAGGGGAGGAATTTTCCTTCCAGAGTAAGTTGAACATTATTACCTTTCATTTATTCATTCATTCATCATTTATTGAGCATTTCTGGAATATCTGTTCTGTGCCAGACCCTGGGAATACAAAGATAAATGAGACATGATCTCTGCTTTCTGTCTTCAGGGAACCCAGAGAATGGGACAACCATTTTAATAGAGTATAGAACTCATGAATATATGCATTAAATGAATAAGCAAGCAAGCAATGGACTTTGAAATCAGAAAGACTTTACCTGCCTTAGTTTTCTTATCTAGGAAGTGGAAACGAGAATAATGCCTATTGACACAGTTGTTGGGGGTAGGTTAAAATGAACAAAAATTATATTTCTATCTCATCACATTGACAAAGAGAGAGGCCCACTTTGGCTGAGGAATCAGAAAAATCTTTACTGAAGAATGTGACATTTGAGTTTTATAGGATGAATTTTTGAGGCCAAGAATAAGAGTATGAGGAGGGACTCTGGGGCATTCCAGGCAGAAAGATGAATATGTTTGATGTGAAGAATGGATAGGCATGACAGTAATAATGGGGAATTCTGCACATTCTCACAGAGCCTATAGGGATATTAGAAAGAATTGAATAATCAATTATTTTTCATTTTTGTAGTAACAATATAATACAGTATTCATTGCATCATAGTAGGAGAGGATAAAGATCCCAAACCTGTTTTAATTGCATGAATCTCCTGTTCTAATCCTATGACTTTCTAAAAATAGTCCTTTATGTAGTAAATTCTTGTTTTTTGTTTTTTGTTTTTTTTCCCCCCAGTCCTGTGATACTCAAGTGATTTTTATTAAGAAAGAGGACTTGTGTGTTTTGGGGTAAAATCAGAGGTTCTGTCTCAAACCATGCTTATATTTAGTAGCATAGCAACATTAGAAATGTAACATCCTGTAAAGGCACCATCTAGTCCTCTTTGAGCCAATCCACAATTCTAAGAGCCATGAATGGTTTCTGAATAGAACCTGAACATAATACTTAGCAATGTGCTAAAATAATTTGTTAATTGTATGAATTATGTGCTTGTTGGGGGTTAGAGTTCTACAGCTGGAAAATCATGTTTTTAATATAAGGGGAGAAGAGAAAAAGGAAAGACAAAATAGAAAGTAAATGAACATTAATAGAGGGAAGAGAAGTTTATATTTAAAGAGAGTGGTTAAAGTCCAGAACCAGACTATTTCACAGTTACATTTTACCAAACATTTAAAGAGGAGTTAATGCCTATCCTTCTCAAACTGTTCCAGAAAGTTTTAAGAGGAAGAAGTGTTTCCAAATACATTCTCTAAGTTCAGCATTAGTCTGATATGAAAACCTGATAAAGACACTACAAAAAAAGAAAATTACAGACCAATATACCTGATGAACATTAGTGCAGAAATCCTCAACAAAATCTTAGCAATCCAAATTTAATAATACATTGAAAGGATCCTATACCAGGAAAAAGTGGGATTTATTCTGGGGATACAAAGATATTTCAATATCTGCAAATTAGTGTGACGAACCACATTAATAAAATGAAGAGTAAGAATTAACGTGATCAGCTCATTAGATGCAGTAAAAGCACTTGACAAAATTCAACGTTCATTTATGGTAAACACTTTATTAGGAGGGAACATACCTCAACCTTATAAAAGCCCTATATGACAAACCCACAGCTAACATCATACTGAACTGTGAAAAACTGAAAGCATTTCTTCTAAGACGAGGAATAAGACAAGGCTGCCTATTTTCACCACTTTTATTCAACATAGTACTAGAAGTCCGGTCACAATATTCAGACAAAAAAATTGGAAAAGAAGAAGTAAAATTCACTATTTCTAGATAACGTGCTACTATACTATATACAGAAAAACACAAAGACTCCATAAAAAAAACTGTTAGAACTAATAAATTCAGTAAGATCTCAGGATACAAAATCAACAGACAAAAATCAGTTCCATTTCCATATACTAACATCAAGCTATCCGAAAAGGAAATTAGAAAAACAATTCCATTTACAATAGCAACAAAAAGAACAAAGTACTTAGTAATGAACTAAGGAGGTGAAAGACTTGTATAATGAAAACTACAAAGCACTGATAAAAGAAGTTAAACACAAACAAATGGAAAGACATTCCATATTCACGGATTAGAAGATTAATGCCCATTAAATGTCCATTTAATTGTCCATTAAAATGTCCATACCACTCAAAGCAATCTTAAGATTCACTGCAATTCTCATCAAAACACCAATAGCATTTTCCACAGAACTAGAAGAAATAAATCTTAAAATTTTTATGGATCCACAATAGATCCTTAATGGCCAAAGCAACTTTGAGAAAGAACAAAGCTGAAGGTATCATACTCCCAGATTTCAAACTGTACTACAAAGCTGTCATACTCAAAGTAGTGTGGTATTAGCACAAAAAGAGACCAGTGAAATAGAAAAGATAGCCCAGAAATCAACCCACACTCATATTGTCAGTCTATAACAAGAGAGGCAAGGATATACAGTTGGGAAAAGACAGTCTCTTCAGTAGGTGGTGTTGGAAAAATTGGACAGCTACCTGCAAAAGAATGGAACTGGACCATCTTTTTATACCTTATGCAAACATAAACTCAAAATGGACTAAGGAGCTAAATGTAAGACCTGAAACTATAAAACTCCTAAAAGAGAACCTAGGTGGTAAACTCTTGGACCTCAGTCGTAGCAACATTTTTTTTTTTGGATTTGTCTCTTCTCAAGGAAGGGCAACAAAAGCAAAAATAAAGAAGTGGTACTACATCAAACTAAAAAGCTTTTGCATAGTAAAGGAAACCAATAAAATGGAAAGGCAACCTACTGAATGGGAAGGGATATTTGCAAATGCCATTTTCGATAAAGGATTAATATCCGAAAATATAAAGAACTTAGTACAATTCATCCCTGGGTGCCTGGGTGGGTCTGTCTGTTAAAAATCTGCCTTCAGCTCAGGTCATGATCCTGGGGTCCTGGGATTGAGCTCTGAATCAGGCTCCTTGCTTCGTGGGAAGTCTGCTTCTCTCTCTGCTACCCCCAACACCTGGCCTCTGGCTCATGCACACTTTCTCTCTGTCTCTCAAGTAAATAAAGTATTTTTTTTAAAACAAAATACAACTCAACATAAGAAAACCCCAAACAATCCAAATAAATAAAGGGCAGAGGACCTGGATAGACATTTTTCCAAAGAAGACAAGACATGTGTCCAACAGACACATGAAACAATGCTCTACATCATCACTCATACACTCATCATCAGGGAAATGCAAATTAGAACCACAGTAAGGTATCATACCTCTCAGATGGCTATTATCAAAAAATAAGTAATAAATGTTGGCAAGGATGTGGAGAAAAGGGAATCAATCCTCAAATACTGTGGAAGGAATTTAAATTGGTTCAGCCAACTATGGAAAACAGTATGGAGCTTCCTAAAATAATTAAAAATAGAAATACCTTATGATCCAGGAATTCTATTTTATTTGAAGAAAATGGAAACATGAATATGTACTCATATGTTCTTTGCAGCTTTGCTTACAGTAGCCAAGGTATGGAAGCAACCTAAGTGGTCATATATAGATGAATGATGAATGAGTGGATGAATGAATAAAGATGATATAGTGTGTTTATACACATGCACACAATGGAATATTAATCAGCCATAAAAAAGAACAAAATCTTGACATTTGTGTCATTGTGGATAGACCTAAAGGGTATTCTATAAGTGATATAAAGCAGAGAAAGACAAATACTGTATGATTTTCCTTAAATGTGGAATCTAGAGAACAAAGGAACAAACAAAACAGTCTCCTAAGTACAGAAAACAAACTGGTGGTTGCCAGAGGGGAGTGGGGAATGGGAGAATGGGCAAAAAGATGAAGGGGAGAAAGAGGTATAAATTTAGTTATAAAAGAAGTAAGTCATGAGGATAAAAGGTACAGCATAGGAAATACAGTCAATAATATTGTAATAACGATACGGTAACAGATGGTAACTAGGCTTACTGTTGTGATGATTTCATAATGTATGTAAATATTGAATCACTATGTTGTATACCTGAAACTAATAAAATATCGTATATCAACTGTTCTTGAACAATAACCAAAAAACTTGAAAAAAAAAGGGAAAACATTTTTAAAATCCCTCTAAAGGCTATTGATATGAATTTCATTTTATTTAGAAAATCTTTGATTAGCACCACTAAAATGTTATATTTCTTTTAGAATATTACCATTAGAATATTATTCCTTATTCTAGAAATACATGTGTATTATTGGTATATTAGTTATTTGCTTAGTGCAACAATAGAATGTTTCCAGTGTCTGAAATAGAAAGTTTGTGATCATTAAACACTATAATTTTTTTTGCTGATTCTAGTTTTTGTAATATTTTGTAATATTGTACTTGTTTCATTTTTCACTAAAAATATTTTAAAAGTGCAAGTAGTCAGGGATGCCTGGGTGGCTCAGTTGGTTAAGCGGCTGCCTTCGGCTCAGGTCATGATCCCAGCGTCCTGGGATCGAGTCCCACATCGGGCTCCTTGCTTGGCGGGGAGCCTGCTTCTCCCTCTGCTTCTGTCTACCACTCTGTCTGCCTGTGATCTCTCTCTCTCTTTCTAATAAATAAATAAATAAATCTTAAAAAAAAAAGTGCAAGTAGTCAAACAAATCTGTAAAGAAAAGTATATGTGAAATTTGTCATTGAAGTCCTTGAATACAATGTTTAGTCTTCTATAATAATTTTGACATTTGAAGTTAATGCTATTTTTAGACATGAACATACAGTAAGGTGATTTTAAATATGTTGACTTTTAAATTTGAAGAAAGATATACTTGTGATGTTAGAGAATATACATTTAGCTTTGATAAACAGAGGGAAATAGAACATTACTGTATCTCTGTATAGTTGCCTCCCCTTCCCTCCAATAGCGTGCTCAGCTTGTGTTTGTATGTATGTGTGTAGGTAATTTCCAATTTCCTTTCCAGCGTGTTTTCAAAACTTTAACTGTTTTATGACCAACCATATATTGGGATTTTAAAATATTACTTTTTAATATAGAAAAAATATTGATTAGAAACCCTATCTTTAGGTTCAGCTGTCTTATTTTAGCATGTTTATCTTCACTGTTAAAACTTGTGATGTATAATCTTATTTTCAGGATTGTATACCACAACTTGTTTTATTTATTATTTATTAATTAATTTATTTATTTTACATCTCAGGATCATTTTAGTCAAGAGAAGACATTAATTTAATTTTATTTTTTAAAAGATTTTATTTGACAGAGATCACAAGTAGGCAGAGAGGCAGGCAGAGAGAGAGAGGAAGGGAAGCACGCTCACCTCTGAGCAGAGAGCACAACGCGGGGCTCAATCCCAGCACCCTGGGATCATGACCTGAGCCGAAGGCAGAGGCTCAACCCACTGAGCCACCTAGGAGCCCCTAGAGAAGACATTAATTTTATTGGTAGTAATTTTATTTCGTTCTTTTTTGGGGCCTTGTTAGGTTCTGAATAATTTAAAAGCAATGGAATTCTTTCTGTGATAAGAATCTAGTCATTGGGACAAATCTTGTAGCATTTTTCATGTGATGCTCATGCATGTAAAGGTGTGGAATTAATATATATGTCTAAAGAATTTATATGAAAGAGGTGTGGTTAATTACTAAGGAAAGGAGCTCTCTAAAGATTTTAACTAGATTTACATTAATTCACAGATTTGTTTAATGTCTCTTCTATTTATTTATTTATTTATTTATTTATTTATTTATTTATTTATGACAGACAGACAGACAGAGATGACAAGTAGGCAGAGAGGCAGACAGAGAGAGGGAGAGAAGGGAGCAGGCTCCCTGCTGAGCAGAGAGCTGGATGCCGGGCTCTATCCCAGGACCCTGGGATCATGACCTGAGCTGAAGGCAGAGGCTTTAACCCACTGAGCCACCCAGGCGCCCCTCTTCTCTTCTTTTATTTTTTAAAGATTTTATTTATTTTGCAGTGAGAGAGAACAAGCGGGGTGGACAGGGAGGGCGGGGACAGAGAGGGACAAGCATACTCTGTACTGAATGAGAAGCCCTGTGTAGGGCTTGATCTAATGACCCTGAAATCCTGACCTGAATGGCAATCAGGAGTTGGATTCTTAACTGCTGAGCCACCCAGGCACCCCTCATCTCTTCGATTTTTAAATGATTGATCCATGATAGCCAAGCTTGAATAATAATGTGTAAAGAATAATAAAACAAATTGTGTAAAAAATTAAAACCTCATTTCAGGGGCACCTGGGTGGCTCATTGGGTTAAAGCCTCTGCTTTCAGCTCAGGTCATGATCCCAGGGCCCTGGGATGGAGCCCTGAGTCGGGCTCTTTTCTCCGTGGGAAGCCTGCTTCCTCCTCTTTCTCTGCCTGCCTCTCTGCCTACTTGTGATGTCTGTCAAATAAATAAATAAAATATTAAAAAATAAACAACCCTCATTTAAATTTAGGAATGATCAGTTCTATGTTGTTTGTATATTGGTATATTTGCTATCTTTGTAAATTATAGAATAAAATGTTTAAAGCTTCAGCTTTTCTTTTCATATTTTATAATGAAATTTATAAAATTTTCATTATTATTATTATTATTATTTTAATGTTTCTTATCCATATAATTGAAACAAAACGTTTTAGCACCACTTACTATAAGATCTCTGCCCTTGGCCATGTTTCACATTTTTCAAAGCTATCTTAAGACTTGTTACCTTCTATGGTCTCTTGAAGAAAATAGTCATAAAAATTCTGAAGCAGATAAATGACCGTGTGCATTTTCCCTTGATAGGCCTTCTCCATCTTGCTTCTCTCATCCTTGTTTTACCCCATCCTCCAGCCCCCAATGTCTGATAGCTTTTTTTTTCAATCCTCAGATGACTTCATTGAAACATGTATCTTTCATTACTTTGCTACCTTTCCAGTTACTGTTGTAACTTTTTCTCACTGCCTGGTGAGATCTCAGTCATGGAGACTGAAGTCTGAATAAAAGGGGCATTCATGGCGGTTATGACAGTGAAGGTTAAGTTTAGGCTGCTAGAGAGTTTGAAACAAAGGAGTGATTGAAGGCCTCATCACCTTCACTTATTTCCGTAGTAAATAAATTATTTTGGAAGTAGTAAGTCTCATTGTAAAGATAATGAAATCCTGTCCAGACTGAATATATTAACAGTGATTAACTTCAGCTGGAATACATTTTAACACCAGTTTTTATACTAATTAGGAAAGACCCACTATGGTTTTGTTTGTATATTAGAATATATGCTACTGGCTTTCCCCTCCCTCCCTCTCTCTCTCTCCTTTCTTTCTTTTTCTTTTTTTCTTCCTTTTTTACATTTTGTTTTGTAGGAGATCCTTAACACTGTAGGGAATTTTAGAATTTGAGTTCAAATATATCTCAAGTAAAGTCATATAATATAAAAAATAATTTTACAATGGAATACTCCATGGCTTTCTAAAGAGTCTTCAAACTGGAATAAAAGTCTCTATCTTACCTCCAAGACTTCCTGCCCTTCACCTATATCTTTTACCAGTAGTTATTTCCATTATCCCACTCTGCCATGTACTTAATGGAGATAATTGAAGTATGAATTTGGGAGATATTTATTATGGAATAGAAGACCTGACAATAGGGGATAATTTAACCTAATGGTTACCAGTTATATTTTGTATTTGTGGTTTTCAAAAGTACTTATATGATCAAACTGAAAGAAAGATTCCATACTAATGGATAAAGTAGTAAAATAGTAAAATAATTGGGAAAACTAGTGATGGTAGTATCTGATCATAGAGCTAATTTGGTGTGACAAAAGTAGAAACACTAGAATTTTACAGGAACATATAAACCATTTTTACCATCACTGTGCTGTTGATGAGCTACATCTGGGGAACTCTTTATATATATTGTAACAATGTATTATGTAATAGAAATGTATATTAAATATTTACTCAAATAAACACAAAATAAAAGACAGACATTCTTAATATTGCAAGATTTGACAGCTAGATCTTTCTAGCTAGCATTGATTCTGTTAGGCTGATGTGGACATTAATTGGATCTTAGACATTAGGTGTAACAAATGCTTACTATATGTGGAGGCTGATCTAGTTACATATTCTTGAGAGAACGGACATGAATGTGAGGGAAAGCTTTTTAGGTTAGGTAGCTCCAAGCCTGCTGAATTTTTCTTTCTTCCAATGGAAGTCAAGAGCCTGTAGATTTTTGCAAGGGATTCATTTGAGAACATAGCTTAATTTTTAAGGTCAAAGAAACTAATTCAGCTCAGAGTGTTTTTGGTTTTGTTTCTGAAAGAACTTATAAAAACTGCTAGCTGTGATCTTTCAGCTTCCTATTCCTCCCTCTCTAATTACTCTTAGCAAGGTTTTGCTGTCAACCCTAGCAGTCATTGGGAAGGATAATGGGTTAAATTTCTTTTAAAAGGAAATTGTGCAAGAGGAATGTGTGCACAAAGGAATACTTAATACAACAAAATGCATATGGAACTGTCCTTTGTATGTGATGGTGAGTTTTGTTTGTTGTACTGGTGATAGAACTTGTTTGATCCATTTCTACTTTCTCCAGTAATTCTTCTTGTGATCTGTGTATATGAGTTAGTTATATGAGATCAGGGATTTGGCTAAACTGTTAGCAGAGTCATTGGTTTAATTCAACTCACTTTAATTTCTTGATCTAATAGTTGTGGACATACACAGCTTTATTTAGTAGAAAATAGCTTGTTTCAGCTAGTGGAATTTATATGTCAATAAAAGAAGTGCAAAAAATAATAAGTGCCTATTAAGTGTTAGATGTATTACTAAATAATGAAGATGCTGCAATTGAGACAGATAAGATTTATATCCTTACTGAATTTACAAATGTCAGAAGCCTAAATTAAAAGAACCATAAAAACGTAAGCAATCAGATTCTAGGTAAATGGTCAAAAATATGGAAAATAAAGAATAACTTTTCTCACCTTCTCTCCCTCCTTTCTTCTCTCTAACTTCTAAGAGAGTGAAGATAGTCACATTTTGTATTATAATTTTTACATGTAGTGATATTGTAGATTTATAAGTACTTCGAAATTATGAGTGATTTTATAATAATTCCACTACAGGAAGATTTATTTAGGAAGAGCTTTGGTAAAAATTATAATACAACAGTGCTCCCTTTGAAAGATACTCAGTAGTTAAGGTTAATTTAAGATCAGATCAGGCAAGCATGGTTTGTGTTATTTTTGTAGACACTATTCAATATTTTGTTCTTGGAAATTTTTAGGAATTAAGAAATTGTTATTCGTAAAATGAAGTCATGCTGAAGACTTAAGGCTGGTTGTAAAGTGTTAAACTTTGGAGATAGGGAAATATTTCTTATCTTGAATTTGGAATGTGGGTAACTTTAAGGCTGCTGTATGAAGCAACATTGCCTTTGTATTTTACTTACAAGAGAAAAATGTGTACTCCTTTAGTGGAGCAAAGCACTTTCTGACACACCTCTCAAATTACACAACATTGAAACGATCCTCACAATGTGTTTGGCTCATGTGGTTCTAGTTAGCTACTAAGAATGAAAGATTCATAACGATCTATTTCAAAAAACATCTTTATTTGCATTGCAAAGAGCTTAATTGTTTGGAAATAGGATCAAGAATTGCTTTCAAGTTGTAAATTGGCATGTATGGGTTGGGCCATGATTGGCATTAAACTTTAAGAGACAGAATTTCTGTGCAAAGAAGGTTCTCAATAAATATTTATCGAAGCAGTGATTGCTATATGTTGACTGTAAAAGGATAAAAGTGCCTGAGTTTTCCCACATTGTTAGTGATGTGGACCAAATCTTTTTGTAGCTGTTATAGAAAGTCCTGATAACCTTTCCCTTATCTTGCCTTTTGGGGGGTGTATAACAGAATCCCAGGGAGGAGGAAGTCATACAAACTTGCCAGACAGATGATTGGAGTCCCAGTGGCAAGCTTGTGACCCAATTTTCCAAGCTCTGTCCATGCAACTATAGAGTTATGGCTATGCTGTTATCTTGAATAACACTAGGCTTGTATGCAAATTTGGGGATTGGGAAGAGAAGGAAGGAGGAGTAGATATATATATCTCTCTCTAGTTTTGCCAGATCCCATAACATGGAAGCCCATGTTATGGGCTTTTGTTAAAAAAGAAAACTTAATTCATTATTTCCTCATTTTGGTTATTCCTTCTTCTATGGGTCTCAAACAAATAATGGAGGATCTTGTTTGTTTTTTAAAGATTGATGGCATACTCAGTTATTTTTGAAGTTTGTTTTGAACATTTTTTTTTTTAAGAAAAATGTATGAGAGTGTGTTGGTTAAAGATGGAACTGGTTCTATGTTTTTCTTGTGTAGTAGATTAGTATGTGCATTTCTTTTTTTTTTTTAAGCTTTTTTTTATTTAAACATATAATGTAACCCCCCCCAACCCCTCTCCCCCCGCCCCCCTCAGTTTGTTTTATGACATTAAGAGTCTCTTTTGGTTTGTCTCCCTCCCGATCCCATCTTGTTTCATATTTCCTTTTCCTACCACCTTAACCCCCACCCCCATTGCATCTCCGCTTCCTCATATCAGGGAGATCATGTGATAGTAGTATGTGCATTTCTGGTAGCAGTTCCTTGATGGTCCCAAGATGATGAAACTGTTTTCCTCTCATTAGGCAAATATTTATGAGTACATGTAGTTGATTATGTTTAGTAAAATTACATAAGATTTCCAACCTTTGTTATAAGTTTTACAAATTGCTACTACAAAAATGAGAATTTTAGACACCAGTATGAGGTAGTTTTATTAGGTCATACACTGCTTTCTGCTTGCCATCTTGCCTCTATAATGTTAGCTAGACATGGATAAGATCTTTATTTTTCTCCTAAACTATGGATATAGTTCATGTCATATGCTATTTTGAAATACAATGAACCAGCTGGAATGATAAAACTGACACAGACTTATGTCAACTGGACATACATAAATCACACTATTTTTTCTAGTAAGTACTTAGAATACTTATTTGCTTTTATGACATCACTCCCCACCCCCAACACTTCCTGACTTCTCTCTAATATCTCTTGAAGGGGCCAGTAAACCCAGTACTAAAATATCCTATGCATGTCCATTTACGAGGTAACTGGTCCCATACGTATCCTTAATACCCAACTGCATCGAAGTATCTCATTCATTTTCCTTCTTTCTTTGAGGGGGGGGGAGGTGATTGAATTTCTTTGACCTCAGGATTGTCTTCTGATTTCAACTTGACTTAAACCAAATTGTGATAAGGGAATCATTATTAATCAAAATTAATAACATTAGAATGTAATTTTAATAATTTAGACCTCTGTCTCTTGTAGAATGTATTATGGAATCAATTAAAAATGTTATTCTTCTCTGTCTTATGTGTATTTGTCTATGTCAGACTGTTTATATTGTAAGCTCCTAGAGTCCATGTGTCTCTTAATTCTCTTAATGTGATGTTATGCATGTTTGAAAGTTATTTTCTTAATGCCCTCTTTCTGTTGCCTTATTTCTGTCTTGTTCCCAGCTGAGGTTCCCGAGAACCTTATTACCTGTTGTTTCCTCTTTTCACTCTTCCTGCAGTTGTCTACCCACTGTAGTGTAGTGCCTGAGCTCATCATGCCTCTAGGTCATTTGTAGTTTTGTAAAAAACCAAGCCAAAAGGCAAATGTTTAGTTTTTATCTTACTTGATTTTGCTGTAGCATTTGCTGCAAGCTCTTAGAGGACATGGGCTGTGTTTTGTTCACTATTGAATTTTTTATTGCTTAGAATTTGTACTACTTTGTGGATTGTCCGTTTACTGAATGAATGAATGTATGCTTGTAATGATCCCTTTTTTCTTTTAAAGAATGTTGTCTTCTTTTGGCTCTCATGGTGCTTGCAGTTCTTTTCTGCTTTACATCCTACCTCTCTTTTGTTACTTATTTGCACTTAGATGTTCCTTCCGAATCTCTGCTTCTAGGAGTTTAATATGTATCTAAAAGTTATTCCGGAGGGTTGTGAAGTGGTAATCTCAAGAAAGTTGTAACTCCATCTGTTGGTAGCAGAGAAAGCCAACACTTTTTTTTTTTTTTTTTGGCTCTCTTTATGGTTTTTTTCATGATCTGAACACTTACAAGTTGAGAAGTTTCAGAGTTTTCCAGAATTCTTTTCTCAGCTCTCATCTCATTTCATGTTTCATTATTTTCCAAGATGACTTCAGCACTTCATATTGTTTTCATTAGAACAATGACTTTCAATTTTTTATTTCCTGCTGGTAACATTCCCCTAAACTCTAATCCTTTGTTTCTGACTATACCTGAAGTTTGCACAGGCCTCTAAGACTTAACATTTACCAAAATATATTTGTTGCATTTTCCCTAAACCTGTTCCCCTCTCTTCTTTTCCTTTTCCTCTAAATGGAGCCACTATTACTGAAATGGTAACATTAATGATATGTGCATCTTTCTGGACTCTTTTTGCCTTATGCACCACTCTGTCCCACCTTCAAGTGATCAGTCACCAAATCGTGATGATTCCTGTTACAGAACGGCTGACAGAGCATTCTCTTCTCTTGATCATATTATTACCTTGGTTAGGATTCTTCAGTGTTCCCCATATGCTCGTTATGAAGTTCAGTTCCTCTTTATAGTGGTACAAAATGAAGGCCCATGTGACACAGCCTCCCTACTTTACTTTCAGGTCTCATTCTTTGACTCTTTTACTCCACAAATGCTTTAATAATTGCTGTAATTGAATACACTTAGCTTCATGCTTCCATGACTTCACACAAGCTGTTCGCTTGGCCTGGAGTTTGCTCTCTGTCAACCTCATCATTTTGTCTATATTATTTTCCACTTGGCTTAAAGGTTACTTTCCTGGAAAAAATTAGTCAGTTCCTTCTTTGTGCCCAGTGGTATCTTATACTCACTTTAAAGTAGTAATTAAGTTGCATTTTATGGTTTATTTACTTGTTTTTCCATTTAACTAGTCTCAACACTGGCAGGTGGAAAATGTGTCTGCGTAATCTTGGTCTTTCATGTGCCTTAGCACAATGCTAAGTGTACAGTGTGTACTCAGTTTTTGTTTTAATACATATTCAAGGAATAAATGTTTAAAATGCTTTTTGATGTTAGGGAGGTTTCAATATCTGTTCTACATGTAAACAAAGTATGATACAAAAACCGAGCAGGGTTCATTTGTTCACTGACAGTTTCACCTGTTCTCTCTACTGGAGTGTTCTGGAGGTGAAGTTGAAAGGTAGACAGAGTTTATCAGCAATATCATCCCATTTCTTTATCTCTTGTCATTCTTCCATATTTTACCATAGATGTCACAGGGTTGTCCTCCAGCTGCCCAAGACTCGTTACTGTTCCGACCCCTCTACCTTGATGGAATTTAACATTCAGTTTATATCCAGCTGGAGAGCCTGTGATTTATGGGTAAAATGAGGGGCTTGGGCCAGTATGGGAAACTTTAAAATTGAACCTTTGCTTCTTGCCACCACCCTTAATAACCCTCCTTTCCAGTAAAAGTGGACCTACAGTATTTCCCAGTAGATCAGGATTTAATCAAAATGCCTCTGTGGAGGTGACTTATTTTCTAATCTTACTTATTTAAGAGAAAAGATTATTAGTAATTAGAATAGATGACAAGGAATCTTAAAATGTATGATACGTGAGATATGTAAAGCTTGTGTGGTGTAGCTAGCTTATGTTGCTAATGAAGAAAGTAAAACCAGGTCAGGCCAAATGATTTGTCCAATGTCATACAACTAGTTCATTGCAGAGTTAGTCTTAAAATCTAAGTATTCTAAGCCTTTGTGTGACTATACCGATGCTCTTTTGAATTTGGTCAAGTATTTGAAATTCATTTACTCAAAATGTTTATCAGCTCTATTTTTCCATCTCTCTGTATTAGGTATAGTGCTAAGCACTAAGGATGGTGATAAGGTAGCCCTACATAGCTGGAACTAAAGCATGGAGAGAGGCATAAATAATTACAATAATATAAATGATCGTTCATCTTCTCCACAGGTACAGTACTTGGACTTTTATTTAAAATTTATTTTTTGAGATTTTAGAACTAATTTGCTCAGCTTATTTCCAGCTCCCAGAGCAATAAAGTAATAGAAGGTTATGATGAGGTTCTAGAGTACTATATAAATAGCAAGGAAAGAGACAGCTGAAAGGCTGGTGAGAGAGAGGAAAAAATGCCTGCTCATATTATGTACTATATACTTTATATACCATACATATATATATTAAGTGAAAGAACCCAAATCATTATAGACTAAGTACATTTTTTTTAAAGATCTTATTTATTTATTTGACAGAGATCACAAGGAGGCAGAGAGGCAGGCAGAGAGAGAGGAAGAAGTAGACTCCCCACTGAGCAGAGAGCCCAATGCAGGGCTCGACCCCACAACCCCGGGACCATGACTCGAGCCAAAGGCAGAGGCTTTAGCCTACTGAGCCACCCAGGCGCCCCCTAAGTACATTTTAATTCAGGGGAAAAACTATGTTTCACACCTCAGTACACTGTAAGAATGTTGTAACACATTATGGTACTTGATATTAAAAATGTCAACCATAAAGTGACCATTAAGAAATGATTCTAGGCCGCAACCATGGCAGAATGCTGGTGGGTAAACTCCCCTTGTGCTACTGAAGAATGATGCTATCATTCTGGTGGAATAAGAGGTTTTTTGTTTTTTTAGTTCTTTCCATTCTTCCCTCTCCCTCCTGCAAAGAACACCAGTTTTGACATTGACAATCACTCATGGACAGTAGTACCCTTGTGAAAGCCTGGGAATCCAGCGGAGATGCCAACAAACATATCATTGGAGGAAAAAAAAATCTGAGATTGAACACAGTGGAGAGGGTAACAGGGGCGATTTCATTTTACCTGTGTTGCCCCTCCCCCAAAGCATAGCTCAGTGCCAAAAGAGAACTTCTTGGCCTGGGATTTTTCCTGTGGGGGAAAGTGGAGAGTATGTGAATGAGTGTCCAGCTTCCCCAGTATGTGGGATGCCACCAAAGAAACCTACTTTTTTTCTGCCCCATCCACAATACCAAGTAGTGACTTGCATGACTGGGAAAACAGCAGTTAGGGCTCAGGGTAGAATGTATCAAAGGGCTGCAGATCCTACTGACAGCTTTGTAGACTATATTAGGAAGCCCATCCATGAGCTGCAGGGGATGCCTCCCCTGTGGATCTCTGCAACTGGCCCCAGCTCCCCTCCCCCGCAACACTCCATGCACCTTACCCCTGCTCTTCCCCACAGGGACCCCATAGCAGGCCAGATCCTGTGTATGCTCCTGAAGCAGTGGGAATGAACTTTTGCAGACAGCGCTTGCAGAATGCCAGCCTGACTCTGGAGAATTGGGAGAAACTACACAAGCTTGAGCATTCAGTACTGCCCTAGGGAAAGCAAAGGAAGGTTATCAGCATTTGACCTGACTTGCAGGATCCACAGAAGATGTACAATCTTATGAATTCCCCTAGAGAAGGGAATAAGAAGTATGCAGTAGGGATATCCATAGAAAAGATCTGAGGAAAGCCCCAGAATCTTTGACAGGGCTGAAGGAAGGTCTTCTCTCCTGAAACCAGTCAGTATAGACTGGAGAAGATGACTCTTTATTCAAATGCAAAGATAGCAACACAGAATTTAGAGGAACCTAAAAAAAAAAAAAAAAAAAAAAATCAAAGAAAAATGACACCGCGGAAGGAAGACAGTTTTCAAGGAATTGATATCCTTCCCCCTCCCAAGGGTGTTTTCAATTTTCCTGATAACAGAATTCAAAATAGTTATTTTAAGGAAGCTCAGGGAACTACAGACAAACAACAAAACACTGAAAGGACAATTCAATGAAATCAGGAAAACAATACACAAACAAAATGAGAAGTTTAACAGAGATAGTAATTATAAAAAAGAACCGAAAGAATTTTGAAGGTGGAATATAATGAAGGAAACATTATTCACAATAGGAAAGACTTGGAAACCACCTTAAGGGTCCCTCCATAGATGAATTGGTAAAGAAAATGTGTTGTGTGTATGTGTGTGTGTATATATACACACATATATATGAATATATATATATGTATATATATATGTATATAATTCTTATATATCTTCAGCCAGTGGAAAGAAGAAAATCCTGCCATTTGTGACAATGTGTATAGATTGAGGGCATTATGCTAAGTAAGTCAGAAAGAGACAAATACTCTATGATTTCACTTATATGTGAAATCTAAAAAAGCTGAACTTATAGAAACAGGAGTAGAATAGTGGTTGCCTTGGCTGGTTGGCAGCAAATGGAGAGATAGATGTTAGTCAAGGAGTACAGACTTCCAGTTTTAAGGTGCTTAAGTTGGAGGTATCTTATGTAAATACCACATTGTGACTTTAGTCAATAGTACAGAATTATATCCCTGGATGTTGCTAAGAGAATAGATCTTAAATGTCCTCATGACACAGACAAAAATGGAATTACTTGAGGTTTTAGAGGTATTAACTAAGGTTCATGTGGTAATCATTTTTCAGTATACAGTGTATGTATCAAATTATCAAAATACACACCTTAAACTTGCATAATATTATATATTGTATCTCTCTAAAGCTGAAAAAAAGAAATGTTTGTAATATTCAAAATTTTCTGTGGAAAGATTGGCAAATGGAAGCATGAAGAAGATGGTTTAAATGATTAAGTAAGAAAAAAATGCTGTAAAATATATAAATTGTTAAAATAAAATATATTTTAAACTTTTATACAAATAGAAATAAAAGTAAAATAATTTAAAAATTAAGAGGTACTCTATTATCTTGAAAAGTCATGTATATGCAAAATCTGTTATGTTATAATTGAAATGAATTGAAAAGTGATCTATTATATCATTCATGATATTGAGAGACTATATTTGTTCACTTATATTTATACCTCATTAGAGGTGTACATATAACCTTTTGAAGAGTAGGAACTTTAAAAAAAAATTTCTTGTCCAGTGCCAGAGTTAGAGTCTGGTTTCTTGCAGAGATTATAAATGTGTTGATTGAGTACTGACATAAGGTCTCCAGCTTGAGATTATTTTCCCAAAACATTCTGAAAAATGTTATATTCTCAGGTGAGATTGCAGAAGTTTATTTAATTCCCAGTAGAGCTGATTTATAGGGACTAAAGTTTTCTGTTTTCCTAATAGGAGCAAGAATTGTAAAATCCATCTGAGAACCTGAGAAACATATTCTATCTTTATTGTTGCCAAAACCTCTTGAATAATATTCTTTCCAGCTTTTCTCATTTTTTTTTTAAGATTTTATTTATTTATTTGACACAGAGAGATATAGTCAGAGAGGGAACAGAAGCAGGGCAGTGGGAGAGGGAAGAGCAAGCTTCCTGCCTGCTAGCAGGAAGCCCAATGTGGGGCTCTATCCCAGGACCCTGGGATCATGACCTGAGCCAAAGGCAGAGGCTTAACATCTGAGCCACATCTTTCTCATGTGTTTAACCAGTCTGTTCCACCCTGCACCCCTGGACCCACTGTCCTTGTGAGAGAGGTTTTCATCTCTCTTTTCCCTTTGCTGAGCCAGGGGTAGAAGAACTTCTTTTGCCAAAAGAAGATACTATTTTCTGAATAGTATGATTAATAAATAATAAATAATTAATGATTAAGTTGGTTTGTCTCATTTCAGCTGTTTTGCTCTTAAATTATGTTTATGCTATTTCTCATTTTGTGGATACAGTTGGCTCTTGAACAGTATGATTTGAACTATACCCCACTTATATGTGGACTTATTTCGATAAATACAGTATAGTACCGTAAATGTATTTTCACTTCCTTATGGTTTTCTTATTATTTTTTTTTCTGTAGCACACTTTATTGTAAGAAAACTGTATGTTATATATATATATATATATACATAAATATATATATAACATGTAAAATATGTGTTGATCAACTTTTTATGTTATTGATAAGTCTTTAAGCCAACAGTAGGCTATTAGTAAAGTTTTTGGGGAGTCAGAAGTTATTTGTGGATTTTTGACTTTGTAGGGGTTGGTGCTTCTAACCTGCATGTTGTTCAAGGGTCAACTCTCTTGTTTAGCATCCAGACTACTCCCAAAGTCTCTAATATCCTGATAAATTGATTTCCCCCCCAGATCATCTACTAGACTGATACAGCTGAAATTAAACTTAGGGACTGGTAGTAAAATATTCCAAAATTAAAGCATTGAAGGTAAAAGGCTTGAGGGACAAAAATTTACTCAGCCATATTCCATGGGTAATTTTACTCCTTCTTGTGACAATGTGTTATTTTGGGTTGCTTGGGCTAGGACTTGTCTTTGGTTGATGTCCAAAAGTTAAGCTCCCTTGTTTTGGTAGGGAGTGGAT
Source organism: Taxidea taxus jeffersonii (assembly GCA_003697995.1). Lineage (NCBI taxonomy): Eukaryota > Metazoa > Chordata > Mammalia > Carnivora > Mustelidae > Taxidea > Taxidea taxus. Next base: position 67,577 of record ML093030.1, on the reverse strand, counting down.
CCGACTCCACAACTTTCTAGAAAACAAAGCTTTTCTACTCTGAAGTGTTAACCCTGTGCTTATTCTAACCCTCACTTGGTATTTGGGCAAAGCTTACTCTTCCATTCAGTGGCTTATTGCCTACAGTTTGAAAAGAATGTTATGATTGGATAACACTTGTGTTTTGTGTTTCTTTGTCACTTGAATGACTTGTATATGATGGGTGTGTTTTCTCTAACTCATTTCCAAAGGTATAAAAATAAAAGGCTAGTGAAGCAAATGTGGACAATGTCTTTATGATATCTCATTTGAGTTTATGATGAAATTACAAAATAAATCCCCTCCCTTTCTTTGTATTTTGAAATTCGCTCTCAATACTGGCACAAATAATCCTTACAGTGAGTTATTAGCTCCAGGAATAGTTCAATTTTAGGGAGAATTTCTAGCTCATTAGAAGAACATGTCTTTGACCACTTCTTTCTTTGCCATATCCACTTGGTTGCCAAGTACTACTACTTTCACATCGAAGTTTATCCTTGCTTTTGCCTTATTTGCCCTACTTTCACTATTTCGGGGCCACATGACTGTTTTCTTAAACTATTACCTTCTAAGTGGTCTCTACATCTGCCGCCATCCTACTTCAGTGTATTCTTAAGTACTACTTCTAAGTCAGCTTTACTAAAGCTGAGTTTAGGTCATGTTGGTCCATTACTTCAAACACCCCAACGGAAGCAGGTTCAATTTCGGCCCTCCATAACCTGGTGACTTCCCTTCATTGTAAGTTTAGCCCTGCTACTCTCTTTCCTATGAATTGCTGATGAGCCAAGGTGAAGTACCTTCTCCCTGTCCCCCTCAGTCTTTCCAGTTCCTCTGTGTTTAGTATCTTTCCTCCCTCTTTTAGCTGGAATATGTTTGACTTTATCTTCATATGCAAATCGAATCTGTCAGTAGGCAAATTTATTCTGAGGCATGATGGGATAATCTTTATGTTCTCTGATTGTTCTCCTCATGTTTTCTCAGGATCCTTTGTCATTTCTTTTTAACATGTACTGTATATATATGTCTTACCTTCTAGCAGATTCTAAGCTTCTCCAAGGGAGGTTCTATATCTAATTTCTACTTTGAGACAACCAAGGCCTGGCCTAGAGTGGTGATTTTGTGTGTGATAGTAGCTCAGTATACATGTGTTAAATGATGAAATAAATGATTTTCTGTCTTGTATATTCCATTGTGAATTTTGTGTACTCCACTGTGAGTTTTATACCAATAACACATCAACTTTCAGTCTGAAAGGGAAAATTGTAATAGTGGCCACAATTTTTAGTGAGCCTAAATTGAAATACTCTGAAAAAGTTTAATCATGGAAACAATCAGAATGTACTCTGTTATTTAGAATAAAACCTCTGGCAAACATGCCTGTTTTTCAAGTTCGTATAAGGCCTTTTAAATGTAGGCTATGATTATTCCCTTTAAACATCTTACAGATTTAATAAGTTAAACCATTCATTGTCTTAAGGTAGTTTACAACTTACTCCCCAGGGAAATGGAACTGAAATAAAAGGCCAGCAAAGGTGAGAGTATTTCAGTTTTACACCTTCCCTTCATTTCTGTCATTAGAGTAGTTTTCAAGGTTTGTGTAAAGTAACAACCTATGAGTAAGACAATGAGATCTTTTTGAGTATTTTCATTTTAAAACAACACTCATGAAAAAGGCCTCAAAAGCCATGCTTTAGCACATTGTTTTTATCCAGCTCCCTAGTAATTATGAATTTTTTAATAGTACGAATAGTGCTATCCATTTTTTTCTTGCTCTTTTTTAATTCATTTTGTACATTTTCTGTGGTAAAGTGAATTAGATTCACTGTTGCCTATTAGGGTATTATTAAGTGATTCTTAATCCAGGTTTTTATAATGAATAAAATCCAATTAAAAATATGAAAATTATAAATAATTATGGCAATGGAACTATTTTGCATATTATTCAGCTGCTCGGAATAAAACAAGTAAAACTGGAAAAACCTTTGAAAAATAATGAAATATGGCTTTGGTCAGCATGCTCAGGAAATTTTTTTGTACTGTGTTCAATTCATTTTGCTGTGTTCTCAGATTCTGGAGAATGCTAGCATTAGACAAAGGACAGAAAATATGGTTACTATTTAGAGATGTTCATTGTTTAAGGAGAAATGCAACTGAATCTTGAATATTCTCATGACATGTATGGAATAATTTTATAGAGACCATTTTAAATCTTAAGTGCCTTTTATATGTTAATGTCTTAAAATGTGTCTTGCTTTCAAGATATGATACTTATTTCTGTGGGAATGTTTTGTTTTAATTTTTGCCAACAATAATGTCTTATACCGTATTTGAACTTTTGAAAGTTGATTGATAACTATAATGTTAATTTGCTTATTTTACCTGATTTTTTTTTTTAAGAGAGAGAGCATGAGCCAGGTGGGTAGGGCGCAGAGAGAGAAAGAGAGAAAGAATCTTAAGCAGGCTCCACACCTAGCGTGGAGCTGGATGCAGGGCTCAGTCTCATGACCCTGAGATCATGACTTGAGCTGAAATCAGGAGTTGGATGCTTAACCAACTGAGCCTCCCCCGCTGCCCCTTTTAGCTGAAATTTTGAATGATTCCCTTAAATATTTCCACAAAAATACATTTTTCATTTATCTCTTCCTTGTTGTATGTATTTTAATGAGAGTCTCTGGATAAAATTTACAGAAGTAGAATTGCTATTTTGTCCTAATGATGGAGAAATGACATATAACACGTACCTGATTATATCTCTTATTTCGTGTACTTTTTGATAAGTACACACCAATTTATTTTACCAATGTTATTCTATAGAAAGATCACTCCTGTCCTTCTCTTTTTGGTTTTTGGAACATAAAGTAAATGTGTGGTTTAACTTGAGGGCATATGGTAAAGGAAATGGGCTATTTCTTCCCAAAGAATTTAAGAATCTTCCAGAGAACTATTTTGCTGCTGCAATTATGATCAGTTGTAGCTGTGTCTAATTTTTATTTTCTACTTTAAATGCTCAGGTGATTTTAATTTCATCTAAAATTCTTAAAGTATAGTCTGATTAAAATAGTATGTGTCCAAGAAATGGTTTTGGTCCATTTAGTTTCTTTTTCCTTTTTCTTTTTCGACCTAAACAAGAGGTATATGAACCTAGAAAACCTGCAGAGTGCCAGGCCTTCTCTCTTGTCTTTTTTCACTATTGTATCATATTTTCCTGGGTATCATTGTTAAGATGACTTCATGAGACAGTTGTCAATATTGTTTAATGTTAGCTGTCCACCTATACAGATAGGAAATAAGTTTTCTTCCGCTGCTATGATAGAAAGAGAATATATTTGATTGATATTAACATTAAAATTTTTTTCTCCCCTTTTAGAAAATTGGCTTTGATAATTTTGTGACTTAAAGTATCAAGAATCCAACTTTTAAAGTGGTATTTTTTAAATTACTCTTTGGTAGCTACTATATACCTGACTTGGTGTATTTTGCAGGGAAACTGCTGTAATCTCTTTTAAAATTCACCGGTCCCAAACTTTCCCCATTCCCCCAGGATTATTCAGTAATTAATTGTATAACCCAGAACAGTCCTTAAAAAGTTGGGTATCTCCAAGATTCCTTCCCAGCCCTAATATTCTAC
>ML093030.1:49203-63531 GCA_003697995.1 Taxidea taxus jeffersonii | reverse complement strand
TCTTTTCAATTTCCTTATTACAACAACTATGTTTAGTAGAGACCAAGACATACCACAGTTTGAAACAAGTATTTGGTGTTAGGGGTTGGGTAAATATAAAACTTTCTTAATGTATTAGAAAAATAGTTTGCTCTTATGAAGACTAGAGAAACTCACAGTGTTGGTACAAAGTACTTTTTTATGGACTGAGCCCGACTGTTATTGTGAATGTTTGTGTTTTCCATTCACTAAGATGTTCCTCAGGAAGGGTTTTGTTTGTACCACTCTTCTCTGTCATTTAATGGCCTTGTCCTGTGTATGACATGTGGCTTTAGAACAGAAATCTTCAAAGTAAATTTTATAGCAGAAACAAATTTTATGTTTTTTTTTTTCATAAAATACCACTGGTAAGCAGTATTCTCCAGATCTCAGTGAACTAGAAATAGAACTAGTCTATTTCTACAAAATTAATTTGTGAAAAAAGTGGCATGAATTCTCTTGGTTCTATTTATATCTCATTCTCCTTCCGTTTTGTAAGCTCATTAGTATGGATATATATATTTTAAATAACAGTCTTTAAGTGCTCCTTAACTGTGTAAACACACTGTTATTTTTTGAGTGGAATACAAAAAGCAATCATGCAGTCTCTTGTTCTTCACTGAATACCAGACCTTAGCTGCTGCCGTTGTATTTCTCCACCACCATTGGCATGGTCCCCTTTGTCAAAACCCAGGGATTGCTGTTTGGTCTGTAGGATTTGAAAAGTATAAATCTGGGAATCTTAAAATGTGACCTGGTCTTTTAAAGTTAGAGGAAATTTTATGAACAGCTACAATTTAAGACAAATTCCTTTTGGTAATAATAATTGAATGATTTTCCCTATTTCAGAGAATCAAGTCAGATGTATATATGAATGACCCTGTGGAGTCTTATTTTGTATGTTTGAGCCTAGATGAAAATCAATTTCACTTAGCTTTTTTTTTTTTTTTAAAGATTTTATTTATTTATTTGACAGAGATCACAAGCAGGCAGAGAGGCAGGCAGAGAGAGAGAGAGGAGGAAGCAGGCTCCTTGCTGAGCAGAGAGCCCAACGTGGGTCTTGATCCCAGGACCCTGGGATCGTGACCTGAGCAGCTGAGGGCAGAGGCTCTAACCCACTGAGCCACCCAGGCACCCCTCACTTAGCTTTTAACTTGGACAAGGGTCTCGTGGTCAGTATCACATTCTTTCTTTCTTAAACTTCTTTTTTAAATACCAAAACAAATCACTGAAGAGTATTCATTCCTCTGTTAACAAAACTTTTCTCCAAGTGTAGGCATGTAGTTAAAACAAAAATACTTTATGAGATTTATCTTATTTATATGAGATATTTGTAATTTCTCTAACTCCCTGTAGACAGTTTGAAAAGCATTTCTTTGTAATGCTAATGATCACATTCCCTTTTTAAAAAAATTATTTATTTTTAGAGAGAGTGTGCATGCGAGAGAGAGAGGGAGAGAGAGAGAGAGAGAGAGAGGAAGGGAGGGGCAGTCGGAGAGAGAGAGAGATTCTCAAGCAGATTCTATGTTGAACTTGGAGCCTCTTGCAGGGCTTGGTCTCGTGACCCTGAGATCAGAAACTGAGCCGAAATCAAGAGTCAGTGCTTAACCACACAGGCGCCCGGATCTTACTTCTTTTCTGAAGAAATTTGTGTCTTCAGTTTTTATTTTTGTTGGCCTCCTGTTTATTTCTCCCTTTCCCCTCCCAAATAATTTCAGCATCTCCTACTTTTTTCCTGCTTTGTCACATAGAAACTTTACCAAATCCACAAAATATAACATTTATGACTTACAGTGAGTCATAGACCAAAGAGAGAGTAGGTTCTCAAAGGCCTTCCTAAAGTTTTCGTACAGTCAGTCAGTCCTTGGTCCTGATAGCTTTTATTTGATATTCATCCTCTTTCTTACCAATCCTGGCAGGTTTCTTAATTTGCTTTTGCCTATAACCATGTTGATTTGAATAGATTGTCTCTTGACCTCTTGTCTAACTACAGCTAACTTTTCTGACAAAATATCTTTTATACTCTGGCATTGTACAAATACTATGCTGTTCTGGATAAAAAAATGAATAAGCCATTGTTTCACAGTAACAGGGAATTTACTTGGAAGAGAAATAATTTTGTATGCTTCAAAAAAAAACTGCAGAGACATAAATAAGTGGAGGAACCATGGGATAGGTATGTCCTGAGTGTGAAATGTGTCTGGAATTTGTGACTCTGAAGTCTAAACTAGATCAGTGGCTTTATTGGTGGAGCCACTTGGAAGTATTGGAAGAGCCTCACTAACATTTTATGCCAGGCTAAAATGGGACAGAGGAAGGAGGGTGCTGTGTAGCATATGCCTGTGTAGCCTTGTAAATTTATCTTTTTTGTTTGTTTGTTTTCTTTTAGCATTTAGTTGAGAGGGGGCATCATTACCTTTACAAAGCCACTTAGAGTTTAGAATCTTTGAGTGTTTTCCATTAAGGAACAGAGGCCCCTTGTTGTAAATCCAGCACAGTCACTGGGGCGCAAGGTGGTAGGTGGCTTTGCATGTCAAGTCTGTTCCTGCCTCTTATTCTCATGCCCTAAGGATCCATTGTTGGAAGACTAAGGCAACCGTCGGGCTATTTCTGTATTCTCTATTGGCTCAGTCTCTCATTTAGTTTGAAACTGATCCAGATGTGCCATCCTTCTGGGTTGTTAAATATTAAATTCTGCATTTCATTGCCTTCCTCGTTTTTATAACCAACTCGAAAAGTCGGGTGTTTGAACCCAGTCAGATGTCATTATCTGATGTCATTAGCATATGTAACTATTCTTCTTATTACCCAGCTATGATTATGACTTCTTCCTCAAAAAAAAAAAAAAAAAAAACTCTATTTTATTTTTTTGTGATTTTTTAAAAATTTTTTAAAAAATTTATTTGACAGATCACAAGTAGGCAGAAAGGCAGGCAGAAAGAGAGGAAGGGAAGCAGGGCTCCCCGCTGAGCAGAGAGCCCGATGTGGGGCTTGATCCCAGGACCCTGAGATCATGACCTAAGCTGAAGGCAGACGCTTAACCCACTGAGCCACCCCGGCACCCCCCAAAAAATCTCTATTTTAAAATATAAGTCTATATCTGAAACATCTAATTATAATTTTATAGTGAAAACACAACCTGAGATTTAAAAGAGCTTGAGAGCTTTTTTAGTATATGGAGATTTAATTTGCTGATGCTCATTTCTTTCTTTTTTTAATATATTTTTCATTTCAATATAATTTTTTGTATTATCTTAATTGACTTGTATTAAATACTTTGGGTCTTTAGTATTTTATTTATTGTGTAAAATCATTTCTGTGTTGAATCAGATCCACATTCTGAAAATATACTAATGTGACTTTAAAAACATGACATAACTAGGATGTTAACTAGACTTAGCATGGTGATCATTTTGCAGCACACAAAATATTGAATCATAATGTTGTACACCTGAGACCAATATAATGTTATATATCAGTGATACCTCAATTAAAAAATTCTGGAAAGGGGTGCCTGGGTGGCTCAGTGGGTTAAAGTCTCTACCTTTGGCTCAGGTCGTGATCCCAGGGTCCTGGGATTGAGCCCTGCACCTCTCTCTGCGAAGTGGGGAGCCTGCTTCCCTTCTTCTCTCTCTGCCTACCTACTTGTGATCTGTGTCAAATAAATAAATAAAACCTTTAAAAAAAATCTGGAAATTGGGGACGCCTGGGTGGCTCAGTTGGTTAAGCAGCTGCCTTCGGCTCAGGTCATGATCCCAGCGTCCTGGGATCGAGTCCCACATCGGGCTCCTTGCTTGGCAGGGAGCCTGCTTCTCCCTCTGCCTCTGCCTACCACTCTGTCTGCCTGTGCCCTCTCTCTCTCTGACAAAAAAAAAAAAAAAAAAAAAAAATCTGGAAATAGTAAAAAAAAAATTTTAGAAAGCATGATGTGTCTTTATTTGGCAGGGAGTAATTCTGCTTTTCAATTGAATTAGCAAATGTTCCTTTTCATTTTTTTTTAAAGTGATCTCTACACCCAATATGGGGCTTGAATTTACAACTCTGAGATTAAGACTTGCATACTCTACCTATTGAGCCAGCCAAGGGCCCCCCTACAAATGTTCTTTCTTAATCAATCAAAATACATATATATTTTTAAAGAAAACGTATTTATTTAAGAGAGAGAGAAAAAGAGTGTGCGTGTGTGCACAAGCTGGGGAGGGGCAGAGGGAAAAGGAGAGAGAAAAATCTCAAGTAGACTCCCTGCTGAGCACAGAGCCCAACAAGGGGTTCGATCCCAGAACCCTGAGACCATGACCTGCGTGGAAACTGAAAGTTGGATGCTTAACCAACTGAGCCACCCAGGCACCCCTCAAAACATATTTACTAGGACATTTTTGGTGTATCATAGCACTCTGTTACTATTGAAATCCATTGAAAATGTAGGAGTTATACAGTACCAAGTCATAAAACATGAAACCATAGCTAATTTTGTTAGTACAATTTATGTAAGAAGTATAATAGGTATTAGAGAAGAAAGAAAACTTAATTCCCCTACATCTTTCTGTTAAACTTTTTAAACCAATGGAAACGTTGGATGAATAGTACACTAAGCACCCACCCATATGCTTCATCTAAATCTTCCCAATTGTCAGCATTTTACGAGCATTTTAATTCATTCTTTCCTTTCTCCCTCCATATGTATAATATATGTGTCTTTCTGTGTATAGATACATATACATGTATCCTCCCCCCCAATCATTTCATTGTAAGCTATAGATGTCAAGGTGCTTGATCACTGACTACATTATATTACCTTTGAAGAACAAGGATATTCTCCTACATACCTACTGTACCACTTTTATTATAAAGATTTTAACACTGATTGGGGACTATCATCAATTGTATAGTCCATTTTCTGATTTTTCCAGTGGTACTAAAATTGCCTTTCTTGATTTTCCTTGTTTGTTTGAGCTAGGATCTATCAATGCAAATGCATTAAGTTGGTTATCCTGTCTCTTCAGGACAGACCTCCTCCGATCTATACATGTGCTGTCCAGTTTTGTAGCCACTAGCTGTATGTGATTAAATAGATTAAAATTTAATAAAATAAACAATTTAGTTCCTTAGTCACACTATGCTGATTTCAGGTGCTGAGTAGTCATATGTGGCTAGTGGCCACTCTCTTGGACAGCACAAATAAAGAATTTTTCCATCATCACAGAAAGTTGTATTGGACATATCTAGTACAAGCCCACCTCATTTATCTTTCATGAAATTTATTTTTTGAAGCATTCAGGCTAGTTGTCTTGTTGAATATTCCACACTATGAATTTGTCTTCTTAGTGATTAAATTTGGTTGTAGCAGATTATTTCTTTTCACATTGTTTCCTTCCTTCCTTCCTTCCTTCCTTCCTTCCTTCCTTCCTTCCTTCCTTCTCCTTCTCTTTCTTCTAGAGAGAGTGAAACTGTGTGTGTTCCTACAAGGTGGGATGGATGGGCAGAGGGAGAGGGAGAGAAAGAATCTTAAGCAAACTCCATACCTAGTGTGGAGCCTAATAGGGGGCTCAGTCTCACAACCCTTAGATCATCACCTGAGCTGAAATCAAGATTCAGATGCCTAACCCACTGAGCCACCCAGGTGCTCCCTCACATCCTTTTCTTAAAATGTGACTGGCATTCTTCACCTGAGAGGTGGAGTCTTTGTTCCCTCCCTTTGGGTATGGGCAAGGACTTTTGACAGCTGACCACTGAAGTGAAGTAGAAGTCATGCTCTGTCCCTTAAGTCTCACTCACTCAACCTTGGGATGCTTACCCTTAGAACCCAGCCAGCACATTATGAGGAAGCCTAGGTCGTCTGACAGTTACAGTTAAGGTCTCAGCTGACAACCTGATGTGTGAGTGAATGGGCCTTCCCATGATTTAATTCTGCTAGCTGAGGTCCTACATGTAGTAAAGATACAGTCCCAGCGGGGTCTGTCTGAATAACTGGTGCATAGAAACAGAGAGCGCTAATAAATTGCTATTTTTTCAAGAGTTGGAGAATTTTCACATAGCAGTAGATAACTTCCACAAGTTAGATGATTTTGTAAGGTACTCCATGAGTGATGGTGTGAATTTCCCATTGTGTCATATCAGGAGGAATGTCAGTGTGATGATTGGTGATATTTCATCAGTTGGTTAAGATGATGGTCCTGTCTCTCCATCATAAATACCTTTTTTCCTATTGTAAGTAGTAAGTAGCCCGAGAGAAGGTTTAACTTTGCAAATAATATAAGCTTCCACCAAGTTCCTTGTCAACATGTCATGCTACGCTACTGTTTTGAGTGGATCTAAAAATGGAAATGATCTTAGAAATCATTTTACTTTTGTCATTTTGCAGCCTGATTTAATAAACATAATTAAGTTTCCATGGGAGATACTGCCTTGTAACGAGGGACATAGAAATATAGGAAATTTGATTTTTACTGCCTTGAAACATATGGAAGAAAGCTAACATGACTGGAATTCAAAAGGGTCTGACTGGGGGTGCCTGGGGGGCTCAGTGGGTTAAAGCCTCTGCTTTTGGCTCAGGTCGTGGTCCCAGGGTCCTGGGATCGAGCCCTGTGTCAGGCTCTCTGCTCAGCCTGCTTCCTTCTGTCTCTCTGCCTGCCTCTCTGCCTACTTGTGATCTCTGTCTGTCAAATAAATAAATAAAATCTTAAAAAAAAAAAGGTCTGACTCGGTGATACTACATTTGTGTTCCAAGATGATTTAACTAAGACATTTTGTTTTCTAAAAGAGTAAAATGATGTCATTATGGTAACTGTATATTGTAGTTTAAGACTAGGGGTACCTGGGTGGCTCAGTCTCTTAAGCTTCTGACTCTTGATTTTGGCTCAGGTCGTGATCCCTGGGTTGTGAGATTCAGCACAGAGTCTGCTTGGGATTCTCTCTCCCTCTCCTGCTGTCCCTTTTGCTCATGCTCTCTCTTTCTCTCTCTCTCTCAAATAAATAAATCTTAAAAAAAAAACAACTGGTCAGTGGTGCTATCTGAATTATACTTTCATTAGACAGAATTGAAATTAAAACCAGGCTTTTTTTTTTTTTTTTGGCTTCTGTTTTGGGTTTTTTGAGAGAGAGCACATGGGGGGAGGGGCAGCAGGAGAGAGAGAGAGAATTTTATTCTTCTAAAATATAATTTCTTTTAGAGAGAGAAAAAGCATAAGTAGGGGGGGCAGCAGAGGGAGAGGGAGAAGCAGACTCTCGCTAAGCAGGGAGCCTTGTGTAGGGCTCCATCCCAGGACCCTGGGGTCATGATTTGAGCCGAAGGCAGAGTTTAATCAACTGAGCCATCCAAGTGCCCAGAGAGAATCAAGCAGGCTGCATGCCAGCATGGAGACCAGTAGGGGGCTCCCTCTCATGACCCTGGGATCATGACCTGAGCAGAGATCAAGAGTTGGTTGCTCAACTGCCTGAGCCACCCAAGTGCTCCTAAAAACAGATTTTTTAAGCACACTTTTATATTAGAATTTCTGAGTCCTGTATTTTAGGGATTTGAATGTGTCTTTTTCTAACTATAGAAGTGTATGTGTTTTAAAATATCCATCATAGCTAAAATTTATTATTAAATACTTAGTAAATAATAATTAAATGAAGACTGTAAGGGTAGTGTTGTATGATATTTAAAAAATACGGGGAACAATGGATTAAGGAACCATGGTAGTATCTAATATAGTGCCCCAAATAGTTGTTGAGTGAATTCTGTACAGATGAATTATACTTTACAATCCCTGTTACTTGATTTTGACTAGAATACATATGAATTATCCCTATGGGGATTTAAAAGTTTATTTTGCCCATAAGAACCCATAGTTTCCTTATAGTTGTTTATTTTGTTCTGGGACATAAGAACATATTTTGTTCTGGGACATTAGAAGCACATTTTGTTTTGGATTGATAATGGCAAATTTACAGATCTATGTGTTTTGAGTTCTATTTAAAGTTCTTGGTAGGACATATAATTTAATACAAATGAGAAGGAATAAATCCTACACTTTAGAATCCTGGGATCCTAACTGGGTTTATGATAGGTAGGTAATACAAAAAAAGTATGAAATGTGCCACATAATGTCTAGTATAATCAAACAGTTTTACATGTGTTTATTGAAATTGTGTTAAACTTTCCCCAAAGGGTGACTTCATCCCTGTATATAGTGTGAATACTAAATATATGTCCTTCTGTTGTGTGTAGATTGTGAAAGCTCATGGATTTGAGATATTGGGATTTTCTGAGTCTAAAAACACTTCTCGAAGAACTGCAATAAGTTTTGATTTCAGCTATTTATTGTTTCCATCATTTTTTTTTAAAAGAATTTGTTTGAGAGAAAGAGCATGCATGAGAGACCACAAGCAGGGAGAGCAGCAGAAGGACAGGGAGAGGGAGAAGCAGGCTCCTTGCTGAGCAGGGAGGCCAATGCAGGGCTCCATCCCAGGACCCTGGGATCATGACCTGAGCCAAAGGCACATGCTTAATCAGCTTGTTTTCATCATTTTAATGTATCATTATAGGTTTACTTAGAGTATTTCATTGTTGTCTTTATCTGGTGAAACTCTGTTGGCTAGACTATGTTGCTAATGTTATGAGGTTCACAATATTTAATTCCTCTGTGAACTATACAGTTTCACTTGTTACTTGCTCTCAGACTGAATATTTAGCAACATTTTCTTCCATGTAACTTTGGTTACAGGAAAAATTCCATGAGAGAGTGAACTGATCAATCAACAATTTAGAGAAGGATATGAGAGTACAACTCTTGCTAAGTAAAAATGGTATATCTTTAATAGAGGGGGAATGTGATTGGAGCTAGTTCAGAATCATCTAAAATATACGAGTAATGGTATTTAGCTGGGGAAAAAGCAATCAAATAGAATATTGCCTGGAAGCATAAAATTCTAAGTGGCATGTGGTGACAGGAAGTCCTCACTGTGGGAGAATGAGATAAATGTGCAAGAACATGGGATTTTTTAAGAAATGGAGGAAAACTGCAGAGTAAAGAGTCAGCGGAGGGACGGGGTGAGATCATTAGGTTGAGTGTGGATGTTGGCAGACAGGAGAGGAGGAGAGGGGAGAGTAAGCCTGTTAAATTTTGAAGTAGAGGTGTGGGTTTGGGTGCTTAGGAAACAGTAGTCTTAGGATTTGCTGAGCAGGAAACCCATAGAATGAGACACTTCAGGTGGTGGCAAGGTGAATACTTGTACGTGTCTGGGAGGAAGAGTTGGTTTTCCCAAATCTCGAGACAGAAAACATTGGCTGACAGACTTAAAAGGCTCTGAAAGTGTGCCTGCTTGTGAGTGATGTCCTCTCCATGATCTTTGGTAGATGTCAGCCGTAAACAGTTACTCTCCTGACAGCTTTAACCAGTAGGAACAAGCAGACCCGACCTAGGACACACCCCTTCTGGATAGATGCACGCAGGGCCAGTGAGATACTGTGGTGGAGAGGGGAGCGAAGTGAGGAGCGGTGACCTCAATTAGGCTTAGGCTTTAGGCAGGGAGCACTCTTTCCTTTCCCCACTTAGGCTTAGGCTTTAGGCAGGGAGCACTCTTTCCTTTCAGGCGGAGAGGTGGAGAGGAGAGTGGGTGGCAGGGAACACCCAGACAGCCTAGTGATTGCCCTGGCCTCTTCACATCACAGGATCCCATTACACATTGCTGAGCCAGTTTCCATCCCTGTCTCCAATACATGAGGAGAAATTAAAGCTAGTATTGTTGCTCATAGAGTTTTTTTTTTTTTTTTTGGCGGGGTGTGGTTCTTTCACATATTTCATACACATTTTTAGCTAAATCTTATCGAAAGTTTGATTGGAATATGGGGATTTGGGTGTTCAGGGACAAGCGTCATCATTCCAGTTGTGGAAAAAGAGTTTGAGAGTTATTCAGGGATGTCTCTGTCTCTGTTAGCATACATGACTGGTACTCTGTTCACCCAGGACCTACACCTGAACACCTGTTCACTCATTTACTACCAAGCCATACCAACTGCTAGATCCTCAGATGAGCTACTAAATAAAACAGGAATCTGTTATTATGTGACTCATCCTTCTCTTTCTCCCCTGTCTTCCAGATTTATAATGCTGTGGTGTGAAGAGATTCAGGATTTCCATTCCTGTTTTCCCTTTCTTGCCAAGCTCATGACCCCTGCCAACTCCATCCTTTCCCTCATTTGCCTGCAATTTTGTTTTGGATTCTGGACTCTTTGGGAGTTTATAGAACAGGAGCCATTTAAACTCCTTTTTTCCCAAATGGGACAAGTATCTTAATTGATACTTGATAATTGATACAGGCCAACACTGACTGTGACAGAATCTTCTCCTCATCTGCCTGGCACTGGAGGAGAATTCATATAGTAGAAGAATGGCATGAAACTGTGCCTCCTAACAGTGTCCATTGGGATAAAGCTAATGCCCAGTTGGGAGACACAACACAGTGTCTTCTTTTGCCAGGCTTGATTGTTCTGCTTGGTCCCAAGCCAGATGGCAACCTGGTGGGTGAACCATGGGCTCTGGCCTTTCCCCAACCCCCTCATGTCTAAGATAAAATGCCCAGCTGTCCCTTTGCAGCACTTACCCTGTAGAAACAGTAATTGCTCTCATGCAATTGCTCTCTTACATGGTATTTACATAATTTTGTTTAAATTTGTAACTTATAGTACTACCAGTATGGCTTTATTAGTAATATGAAAGCTTCAGATTGCTTGCCAGAATTCAAGAATGGAATCCATTTAACACCAGGCTGTTTAAGTATTGAAAGAGCTTCTGGAGTGAGCGTGGGAGAGAAAGTGTGAAGATTGGAATTATGGAACTAGTGTAGTTCATGTACTATATATAGTTATTTTGATCACTAGAAATACTTGTAGCAAGGTTTGGATTAGTTTTAGTACCTTTTATCTTTTTGTCACTCTCTGACATATGTAAGACAGAAATGAGCATCCAAGGTCTCCCTCAAGTGGATGTGTATCTGCTGAATCAGATGGTATTCATGCTTTTGTGCCTGAGTTGCAGTATAATATGAAGTATGCCTCATTTGAGTAGTGGTAATAGAATGCATATCTGTTATGATTTGTTCTAAAGTTTCAAATGAAGTTGGAAGTATGTGAAGAAATCAAGAGAGAATTCTGAAAAAGAAACAAAGACCTGGTCATTTCATAGAGATTCATCTGCATGGATCTTCCATTTTAACTCTAGCTTTGCTTACTGCAATTATAATGCATTCCTAATAGCATTCTTAAATTACATTTTGTTTAATTAAAAAAATCTTTTTGACAGTAACAGAGAAAACCTAGGAATTTTATTGATGTTTCTGAGACACATAAATGTTTCTAAATAAACCTAAATAATTTGGTAGGCTTAGGGGAAAAACACTTACTCCTGTTGGCCTACACTTGAGTCTCTTGTTCACCACTAGATTTGCAGCTCTAGGAAATGCCCTGATTTCTTAAGGATCCAATTACAGCCTGAAGCACATTTCTGTTAGACATATTACAAATGAATGATGCTTATCGTACAACTGTTTTTTCTAACGTAACATCACTAAAATGATGTAGCTAATATTGTTGATGTCATTAGAAAAATAATCATTGCCTTGCCTTCCTCATAGGATTTGATGAAATGAAATACAGTAGTAGATTCAAAAGTCTTTTTTAAGATTTTAGGTGATCAATAGATCATAATAATAGAGACATTATTATTATTATTATTATTATTATTACAATTTAACTTTTCTACTATTACTTTTATCACAACCAACATCACTGTTAACATCTTCACCATTGGAGTATAATTTCTCTATTTACTGACTAAATTCACCAGGAAAGAGAAGGCACATCATGATAATTGGTAATCTGGAATTTCTAATTGGAGACTTTTTAATTGTTTTTCTTGGAGAATCTGAGGCCTCACTGTAATAGTAATCTTGGCTCTGGACCCCTAAATTTCTTTCCCCCCTCGGTTGAGTTTTATTGAAGTATAATTGATAAATAAAAATTGTATGTATTTAAAATATACAATGTGATGGTTTGATTCCATTGTGAAATTATTACCATAATCAATTAACATACCCATCACCTCACATAGTTAACTTTTTTTTTGTTTTTTTGTTTTTGTTTTGATGTGGCAAGAACAATTAAGATCTCTATTCTCTTAGCAAATTTCAAGTATAGAAAACAGTGAAATCAGGGACGCCTGGGTGGCTCAGTTGGTTAAGCAGCTGCCTTCGGCTCAGGTCATGATCCCAGCGTCCTGGGATCGAGTCCCACATCGGGCTCCTTGCTTGGCAGGGAGCCTGCTTCTCCCTCTGCCTCTGCCTGCCACTCTGTCTGCCTGTGCTCGCTCGGTCTCTCTCTCTAACAAATAAATAAATAAAATCTTAAAAAAAAAAAAAGAAAACAGTGAAATCAGAGGGGAAGACGAACCATGAGAGATTATGGACTCCTGGAAAGAAACTGAGGATTTCAGAGGGGAGGGGGTGGGGAGAAGGGTTAATCTGGTGATGGGTATTAAGGAGGACATGTATTGGCTGGAGCACTGGGTGTTATACGCAAACAATGAATCATGGAACATTACATCAAAAACTAATGATGTACTGTATGGTGACTAACATAACATAATACAAAAAAAAAAAAGGGAAAAAAAGAAAACACTATTACTGAGTCTAGTCTCCATGCTCTACATTAGATCCCCAGAACTTATTTGTCTTTCAACTGGAAGTTTATATCCTCTGGTCAACATCTCCCCTTCCCCCCTCACTCCCCAAGGCCCTGGCAAACACCATTCTATTTGCTGGTTCTATGAATTTATCTTTCTTTAGATTTCACATATAAATGAGATCATACAATATTTGTCTTGTTTTGCCTGGCTTATTTCACTTAGCATAATGTCCTCCAAGTTCATTTATGTTGTCATAAATGGCAAGATTTCCTTCTTTCCATTGGATGAATAATACTCCAGTGTGTATATATGTAGCACATTTTCTTTATCCATTCATTGCTTGACTGACACTTACGTTGTTTCCATATGTCGACTATTGGGAATAATGATACAATGAAAATGGGATTGTGTCTCCTTGAGATACTGTTTTTATTTCCTTTGTATATATGCCCAGAAGAGATTGCTTCTGGGAATGAGATTGCTAGATCACACAGTAGTTCCATTTTTAATTTTTTGAGGAACCTCCATACTGTTTTCCATAATGGCTGTACCAATTTACATTCCCACCAACAGTGAATAAGGGCTCTCTTTTCTCTATCCACTTGCCAACACTTGTTATCTCTTGTTGATGATAGCTATCCTAACAGGTGTGAGGTGATATCACACTGTGGTTTTGATTTACATTTCCCTGATGATTAGTGGTGTTAAGCATCTTTTATGTATTTGTTTGCCATTTGTGTGTCTTACACACAAATGTTTATTCAGGGCAAAATGTTTATTCAGGTCCCTTGGTCATTTAAAAACCATTATTTTTTGCTATTAAATTGTGTTCCTTATATATTTTCGACATTGACCTCTTATCAGATATATGGTTTGCAAAGACACATTCCCTTCACTTTCATTGCTGTGAATATTTGATTTCTGCTTTAAGGCTCTTTCTAGTCCTGAAGGGCCAGTTCTGTCCTTTGGAGACTTTTAAGAAGCCTGAATCATTAGCTTCTGACTTGATAGCAAATATTGTTGCTGTTGATTCTGTGTTAACTTTGTGCTACAGTTGGTAATTGGATTTCTGCCTTGCTTGTATGGTAATTACCCCAGACCTAGTCACAGTTTTCCTATATTGACTCTTTGTCTTGGCCTTAAGACCCTGCCCAGCATCCCTTAATTCTCTTTAATTTCCTAAATTTAGCTGATCACCCTTCCCAACCTTCACATACCCACACACAGATTTAAGTCTTGCTTGAGTCTCCCGTTTCTTCACCAGCAATCCAGTTCGCAGGTTATCTGAACTATGGTATACATGGAATCTGGTAGGACCGGTGCTAAGGAGAAGGGAAGGTGTCCAGAGGTACAAAGAAGGGGAAAATGACATGAACATAGCAGAAAAGTACAAAAAGACAGGTACATTTCTTCATTCACAAGGTTGTGAACTTTGTAAAGGGAAGAGATCTTGTCTCCTTGTTTACTGCTCCATCTCTATAAAACTGTCTAAAACTGCCCAGCATTTAACCTATCCAGTAAATACTTGCTGAATGACTGGGAGATACCCTGAATTGACTGGTTTGCCCGGAGGGCACTTTAATGTGAACTTTTAGGGACTGGGATAATTTTAACCTTGTTTATCACTAGAACTCCAACTATTTTT
>ML093030.1:0-48803 GCA_003697995.1 Taxidea taxus jeffersonii | reverse complement strand
TTTTTGTTGAATGAATAAGTAATGGGATTACTGGAGTAGAGGCTAGGATGCTGAAATTAATAATCAAAATCTTGAATGTCATGCCAAGGATCTGGTGGTTCTCATGACAAGGAAAAGGTCAGAGTTCAGAATCTTACTGTCCACATCTACTGCCTAATGTAGTAAGAGTTTTATTCTCTAAGTATACTCTTATTTGAGCCAAAGTGTTCAGAAAGCAAATCCTTTTGATGCTGAGGAAAGAAGGGTTATTTTTATATAGGATATTCCCTTTTTGAGTTAAGTCTAATATCTAAATAGGTAGATATGTTTCCAAAACATGCTTTTAAAAATTGCTTGTATGGATAGTTAACACTTTTATACACATCAGTTCCAGAAATAGGTTTCTTTTTAATGTCATGTGAATAAAGCTGTGCTTTCAGGGATTCAACAAGGTGATGAAAGGCATTCACTGTTTTCATTCTTTCTGGTCTCTTTTGGCATTCTGTGGTGTTAAGCAAGTATTCACTGCTTTAGGCTCCTTGAATCTGGGTGCCAGCGTGAGTGTTTCTGGGTGTCAAAATACACCTCTTCATCTGCCTTTATCTCTGGACACTCGCATGAGCCATTTAGGCCATAAGGATGTATACTTTCCCAATACTATTACTCTGGAAAAGTGAAACCTATCCAGCACACAAACTAAAGGCTTTTATTGAGGAGGAGGGCTTATCTTGACAGATGCACTTAAAGGAATTTCTTCTCAATTGTCTTATCCTCATTGAGTGCTTGTACTGCTTAGGGGATGATAAATATTAGTTTTATATATAAATAGGAGTATTTTTTTTCCTCTTTTTTCCTTTTGTGTGTGTGTCTGCCATAGGATAGTGTGTAAAGCTAGGCTTGCTAAATGAAGAGTAATTGTTTCTGCCAGGTAAACCTAACACCGGAGTTGGAATTAGGGCAGGGCCATGGCAAATGCACACTGAGCACCAGAATGGCAGGTGTGTCCTCTACAGGGTAGGAGATCACTGTCACTCTTGGCTCCCTGCTTTCTCCTTATCATCATCCAAGCACCCAGCAGGTTCAGAAAGATAGAGTCCAACTCTCCAGGCAGTTGTCCTCAGCAGGAGCGAACCAGGGAAAGTTATCATCTGAAATCATGGCCTTAGGGGACAAAAGGCAGGAAGCTTAAGGTTTTAGAAATGTAAATATTCTCTGGCAGGTGATCAGTTTTTCTTTGATGAATTATTCTAGCCCATTTAGATTCTTGAGTACGGATTCTTTTTAGGCTTACTGGTGTAGGAAATCACAAGTAAAATCTCCTAACCAATGTTGGAAAACCTAGAAAATAGGAAAATAATGATCTATAATTTTAATATACAAGGACAATTGCTTACTATTTCTGTATTTGATTTTAATGATGAACAAAATGCTTGCTCTGTGTTATTTGGATGAGGATAATTTGTTTTTCCACCACTACCACTGGTGTAATTGTTCTTGTCTTTGTCCTCCTCCTCATCAGATATTTATTAAGCAGTGAAAGTTCTAGGAAGAAGTGGAGAAGATAAATAGTGGAATATGTGACTTCTTTTTTTAAAGGAGATGATTATTTTCTATTTTGGACTGAACATATGTCCTAAGAAAGTAAAATTAAGATGTATGATTTACTCATTACATAAATGATCATTAAGCTCCCTTATATGCTAGGCACTGCCTTGAGTATTTGTGAAATAATGTTGAATAAAATAGAGTTTCTGTCCTTAAATTTAATGTCCAGGGGAGGTGATGGACAAGTAAGTAAGAATTTCAGTAAATTGTAACATGTGAATTGTCAGTGAAATGCCACAGAGAGTGCTTGCTATAGGAAGATATTATATTAAAAGATGTATGAAATAGCATATTGGACAGTTTGGAAGCCAGAAATAAAAACATTCTTTTGGTGCCTGGGTGGCTCAGTCAGGTAAGGGTCTGCCTCCAGCTCAGGTCGTGATTCTAGGGTCCTGGGACAGAGACCCACGATGGGGCACCCTGCTAGGTAGGGAGTCTGCTTCTCCCTCTGCCACTCCTCCCACTTGTTCTCTCAATCTCTCTCAAATAAAATCTTAAAAAAAAAAAACAAAGCTCTTTTAAGTCTTTATTTCTTACATTGCTCCTTAGTAAGAGCCAAGGCATAACCTTAAATAGTCTGGTAATAAAACATTCTGCTGCTAATGATGAAAGTACTTTAGTTAAGGTACGTTACATTCAGCTCTTCCAAAGGAACACAGGCATGGATCTTGTGAAATTTGGTTAAATGGGCCTTAAACATCAGTTGTCTTAGTCTTTGCTTTTGTCAGGAGTTTAATGTTAACATCTGAGAAGTGTGTGAAGTACTGATGTTCTGTGGTATGGATTGAAAAGAAGACCTTGTTTTATATGCTAGGTTGGCAAGTGTCAAGGTTAGTATTCCATTATGAAATTTAAGAAACCTGATCTGCATTTTTTTTCTTTTGTTTAGGCAATGTATGTTTCCACCTCTGCAAGGAGGGATTTGTTGAAAGAGAGAAAGCTTAGGTCCATTGTACCTTGGATATTCTGTCTCTATCTGCCATAAAACTTATTGTAGAATAGAATTTTTCTTAGCCAGTTACTGGTTTACATCACCTTGGTATATTTTATTTTCTTTATGTCAGATAAAAGAAATCAGAACTCTTTTATACATTAAGTTCAGTTCCAGAGGGAAAAACACCAAGAGAGCTATGGAATTTCTCTCCCTAGAGATCTTTAAGAAGAGGTGTTCAGACACTTAACTGTCTGAAATTGTTTATGTGGAGTTATGTGTGTCCTACTTTAAAAAGCAAGACATATAAAAACCCAGACTTAGAAAATTGGTATCATTAAGGATGATTCTTGTCATTTTAGTTTTCCTGCTACATAAATTTATTTGATAATAAATACTTACAATTGGTGAATATTTGATTTATGAATATTACTTACATAATATCTTAATTTGCATTGTGAAGCATTTTTTCTGTTATGGGAACACTTTTACATAATTGTGTTATTTGAGTCTCAAAGGCCTTTTTTTTTTTTTAAAGATTTTACTTTATTTATTTATTTGACAGAGAGAGAGATCACAAGTAAGCAAAGAGGCAGGCAGAGAAAGGGGGGAAGCAAGCTCCCTGTTGAGCAGAGAGCGTGATGTGGGGCTCAATCCCAGGACCCTGAGATCATGACCTGAGCCCAAGGCAGAGGCTTAACCCACTGAGCCACCCAGGTGCCCCTGAGTCTCAAAGGTCTTATGTAGTAGACAAGGCTGGTATTATGACGATCCCCATTTTGCTGCTGAGAAATCTGAGGACATGAGTTTATGAGACTTTCCAGTGGTGATACGTTAGTAAATGGTGGGTTTGGCACAGGCCTTCTGAGAGCACATTCTTTGCTCTTTTTAGTATGTTAAGGGGCACTGACTTTTTTTTGTAAATGAGTATTGGTTCTCTTGTATGTCAAAATCAGGTCTGTGTGGTATCTCTGGGTCCTTGTTTTCTCCTTCCGGTAAGCTGAATGATCCCCAGGGGAACTGAAAATGTGTTTGGCCCTCCTTGTTATTAGTTCGTCAACTGGCATTTTCTTATCAGTGCGGTTTTGAAGAGGGTAACTGGGGCTTCTCAGATCAGCTCATAAAAAATAACTTACAAAATTACTGAATTGATATGATTGGAACTAACTTGCTGCTCATAAAATAGTATGGTTTGGTGTTTAATAATTGGTTGTTCCTGGGAAACAGGGAATGAATTTGTTAATGCTAAAATTAAGTACTTTCAC
This sequence comes from Taxidea taxus jeffersonii, assembly GCA_003697995.1. NCBI lineage: Eukaryota > Metazoa > Chordata > Mammalia > Carnivora > Mustelidae > Taxidea > Taxidea taxus. The sequence continues at coordinate 45,023 of ML093030.1, read as the reverse complement.
TAACTACATTGATATCCACTTCAGCTGAGCATTGATAAATTAGACTGTGCACTTAAAAGAACCAAAATAAAATCAGTTTATTAACTATTGAGTCCTTTAATGGGGGCCACAGCTTAAAGGTTAAATTTTAGAGTTAACGGGGCCAGATGTGTACAAAGAATAAAATCTCTAGGAAGAAAAAGGACATATTATTGATAATTACTAGGTAATTATCACTAGGCTTTGTGTGTTGAGATATTTTTTCCTTATAGCTCTGGTATGGGAATCCCCCCCCCCCCAACATTTAGTGCATACGTAATACAGAGTGTAAAAAATTTGCAAATGTCAGAAAAGGACAAAGAAGAACATAATTCCTTGTAACCCTTCTGTCTGAGAATGTTTTTGGTAAGAGAAGGGTGAGGTCATTTTAGAAGAAGGAATTAGTATGGCACAAGCATGACTGACATATTCAGGAGCATATAGATAGTAGCTAAGGGTAGGAGAATACTTGCTGGGGGATAGTTGTATAGCTCTGTTACATTGGACCACGAATTCCAGAACAAGAGATTTGTTACTCTCAAAGTAAGGGATCTCAGAGTTCTTATAGCCTAGGACTCATGTTTTCTAGGTAAGGAAACCAAAATGAATCATTCAAATAAGTGAGTGGAGAAATTGGGACTAGAACCCAGCCTTCTTGATTACAAAAGTGAATGTTGCTTCTATTAGGTGATCTTATATGTTGCCATCTTTGGTTCTGGGATAGAAGAAAGTAAAGTAAAAGCATTGCTTTTTAAGAGTAAATTTTCAGTCTTAGAAAAAGGATTAGAAGAAGTTATTTTAATAATCCTGGCACGAGGAGATCCAGAGTGGAAAAGATGGAGAAGTCAGTAACAATGAGAGTTTCAAGCTGAGTGTTGAGATAGAAAGTTGCATTAAAATAAATGAGTAAATTTGGAGAGCAAACTTATTTTGTGGGGAAGATCAAGTTCTGTGTTGGATAAAATGGGATTCAGGGAGAAATTTTTTTAAATTTTTTTATAAACATATAATGTATTATTATCCCCAGGGGTACAGGTCTGTGAATCACCAGGTTTACACACTTCATAGCACTCACCATACCCTCCCCATTGTCCATAACCCCACCACCCTCTCCCTAAGGGAGAAATGTTTTATTAAACAAAAATATGGGGCTAATATTGTAAATGTTAAATTACACTTTGCAGATAATGAAGATTGACTAGTAGGATAGCATGTATTATAGGACTAATCTCTTCACACTGTACAACCGAGGGCAGTCTAATTCCAGAAAATCTCCCTAAGACTGTTGCTTCAAGAAAGAATAACTTATCTATTAGATGTGTCACTGAATGAAACATCTGGTTAATTAACTGGTGTGGGCAGGCTGACCTCAAAAAGACCTTTACTGGCATGATTGTGTGATGCTTCTTCTCTAATAAAGGTATCAGGTGGATGTGCAACCCCATGTAAAACCTATGTGTTACAGAAAATGGCCTAACCTTTTAGCCATTCATTGCCAGAGTGGTTCATGATATTTTATGATGTGATCACTTTTTTTTTGTTCTGATTATAATTCAGTTTAATAATGCCAGCTGGTTTCATTTGGGCAATGCATTGCCCTAATCACTCACCATTCTTGTTTTTAAACTTCTTTGTATGAGCAAAACCAAATGTAACAACTGTTGATGTTTCTGCTAAGAGATAGTGAACCTGAGCTGTTATCTATAGGGCCCATGAAGTTTTAAAGATGGGGCCCATGTCTTTGTTTACCGGTTCTTTGTGTATTTCTAAGGATTTCTAAGACTTTAAACTATATTTATTATTTATTTTAAAGATTTTTTAAAATTTATTTTAGAGCATGAGTGAGTTGGGGAGGAACAGAGGAAGAGGGCAGAGTCTGCTGTGGGTCTCGATCTCCCAACCCTGAGATCAAGACTTGAGCCAAAAATCAAGAGACAGATGCTTAACTGACTGAGCTACTCAGGTGCCCCTAAAATATATGTATTAACTGCATCTATTCCTAACCAATTTACTTAAATTTTGGGGACTCGATGTTCTCATAACTGGTGTCCCAGCGTTGATCACATTATGTTATCTATCTGGGTTTGAGTCCAACTTCACTGCTTAGTGGCTGAATAGATTTGCAAGTTATTACAGTTCTCCATGTTTTTTTTTTTTTTTTTTAAATAAAACAGTATTACTGCCTACCTTGTGGCCTTGTTGTGAGAATTAAATTATTAAACATGTCAAGCACTTGAAAAGCCTGGCACACAGCAAACTCTCAGATCCTGGCTATTGTTACTGGTACTGATCTGTTGCCCTCAACTCTCCTGTGAACCATCATGGTTCATCCTTGTATGCCTTGGACCTAGAGCCGTGTAAGTGACTAAGGAGGGAGGCAGAGGGAGGTGTCACAGGGTTTCTCAGGATGAAACAGGAAGAGGCCAGCTCTTTTTGTTACAAGAGCTATTTCCATTCTTGCTCGCCTCCACTCTAGGTTAAACCGTTTCCTTACTTGTTTAACAATGACTCTACTGATCCCAACAAGGTGTTATCAGGAAAGCAGTTTGGTTAATCTAAGTTGGGAGTGGTTAATAGTTTCCCAATGGCTTTTACTCTTTAGAAGGTGTGTGCTAACCAGGGTGCCTGGCTGGCTCAGTGACTTCAGCATGAGACTCTTGATCTTGGGGTCATGAGTTCAGACTCCACGTTAAGCATAGAGCTCAGTTTAAAAAAAAAAGTATGTGTTAACCATTCTTTTTTTTTAAAGATTTTATTTATTTATTTGACAGAGAGAGAGAGATCCCAAGTAGGCAGAGAATCAGGCAGAAAGAGGGGCAGGTTCCCCGCTGAGCAGAGAGCCCCATGCATGGCTCGGGGCTCAATCCCGGGACCCGGAGATCATGACCTGAGCTGAAGGCAGAGGCTTAACCACAGAGCCATCCAGGTGTCCCTGTGCTAATCATTCTTATTGCTTGTCCTTGAAGCCTGCTCTGGTGAACAACAGTGTTTTTAGATATACCTGTATGGGTGGGGACCCCCATGTAGGCAGTCTGGTTCTACCTGGGAATCCAAGCCTGAGGACAGGTCAGTAATAGTTTCTTTGCTGCTGCTGCTTTTGAACAGATGTACTTAGGTTAATGGCTTTGGACAACATGATGTATTAATGGTTTTTCTCATGATTTTGCTGTACAGGTGGTATTATTTCTGTTTTACATACCTGGAAACTGAGGCTCAGTGTGGTTGATAACTACCTTTCTTAAAGCCATGCAGTGATTCTCAAAGCTGAGATGTAAACTTGGGAAGAACTGTCTTACTCATTAGCCTTTACTGTTTTTACTGGCTCTAATGAAAGTTTCAGTGTCAAATCTACATAACACCATGTACCTTAGGAAATCCCTGTTTAGTGAATTAGTGTGTGTATTTTTATGGGCTTTGTAGCTTTTAAGTTCTGTACAGATGTTAGTCATTATTAGTGATGTAGTCTTTTATACAATTAGATTCTGCATCTGTCTTTTTCATTATTTTCAAGTCTTGTTCATAGGATTTCTAGACTGCTCAGATTTTTTTTCTTTAAGCATGATTTCTATCCTCACCTCTGTCTGCTGCTGTCTTAGAGTAGCTTCTGTTGATTAGGGTCCCCGTGTGTCAGAAAATGTAAGAGCCAAAATGAAGGGCTCCCCAAAGGAAACTAATGTTGCTTTCTAAAGCTTATTTAAAAACACTTTAAATCATCTTAAGGGACTGTCAGAGTCTTTTTTGAAAAGTTTTGTTTACTAGTAGTCTTCTGTTCAGGGGAGTCAGTGATTGAGAATGCGGACCACATTCAGACAGCCCTGGCTCAAATCCTTTCTCTGCTCTATGACCTTGGGACTTTGGACATATTTCATAACATCTTTAAGCCTTAGCCTTCACCTGTAAGATGGGAATAATACTTAATCCTAGGATATCGTAAAGATCACATGAACTTTTGGTAGAGTACTTTTCGCAGAGAGTGTTGTCAGTGAATGTTAGCTGGTGTGGCAGATTGGAGGCTAGGCTTGGAAGAGGAACCCACGGATATGGTCTGTGCTGATCTGAAGTAGATGTGCCCTCTGCAGAATAAGGGTAGGATAAGACCACGATGGAAGTCTCTCTAGGTTCTGGTCCCAGGTGTGGTAGGCTCAGTCCCATCATGGAGTTTTTAACAAGGGGGTACTTAATGATTTGATCCAGAAGTCCTTAGGGAAGCAAGTGTATATACTCATATGTGAATTCAGGAAACACATATTAAGCAGCTGCTGTTGCCAGGCACTCTCTATGCTGATGATGCCCCCCCCCCCCAACCAAAAAAATGTTTTCCTCTGTCTTTTTGGAGCTTGTATTCCAATTAGGGACTAGTATGTAAAGCAGTGACTGATAAAACAAATTATGACAAAAGAAAGCTTTAAGGTACATGGGAGATATGCCCTAGGGCCTCAGGTGAGTTGGAAGGAAGGCCATTCTTATTACTACTTTATCTTCAAGGTTAAGAATTTTCTTATAGAACCATTAGTCCAGTGAATTACTTTGGTATTTTTAGGGTAGACTTATCCATCAAACACCAAAGATATTCCAGATAAAACTTAGCTTATCTTGAAACATTTGTAACAACATTATTTATCCCAAATCTTTACAACTTAAGTAAATAAAAGTTATAAGCAAATTCTTGTCCTGCTGATTACATAAAGGACACTCATAGCTTCAGTGTATAAAGGGGTTTCTTAGTTCATCAGAGTGGATATGTTTTCCAAATTATTATTTATGCCAGTGGAGAATATTGTTGGCATTTGGAGAGAAGTGAGTTTAATATCAGGTGACATAACAGTACTATTAGCTATCAGAATAATGATTGGATATTGACAATTAGAATATTAGCTACTGTGAAACACTAACAGAACAGTGCTAGGAAGTTGTGTGTGTGTGTGTGTGTGTGCGCGCGTGCACGCGCCTATGCTGGCACTTTTGTAGCTTATATAAAAGATTAAAATATATTGCATCTTTTATAATATATCAAGTCCACAGTCCACATATCACAACATTATATGTTTGGCAACTGTGGCCATTGCTGCTATGAACATTGGGGTACAGATGGCCCTTCTTTGCACTACATCTGTATCTTTGGGGTAAATACGCAGCAGTGCAATTGCAGGGTCATAGGGAAGCTCTATTTTTAATTTCTTAAGGAATCTCCACACTGTTTTCCAAAGTGGCTGCACCAACTTGCATTCCCACCAACAGTGTAAGAGGGTTCCCCTTTCTCCACATCCTCTCCAACACACGTTATTTATTGTCTTGTTAATTTTGGCCATTCTAACTTGTGTAAGGTGGTATCTCAATGTGGTTTTGATTTGAATCTCCCTGATAGCTAGAGATGATGAACATTTTTTTCATGTGTCTGTTAGTCGTTTGTATGTCTTCATTGGTGAAGTGTCTGTTCATGTATTCTGCCCATTTTTTGACGTGATTATCTGTTTTGTGTGTGTTGAGTTTGAGGAGTTCTTTATAGATCTTGGATATCAGCCCTTTGTCTGTATTGTCATTTGCGAATATCTTCTCCCATTCCAAGGGTTGACTTTTTGTTTTGTTGACTGTTTCCTTTGCTGTGCAGAAGCTTTTGATCTTGATAAAGTCCCCAAAATTCATTTTCGCTTTTGTTTCCTTTGCCTTTGGAGATATATCTTGAAAGAAGTTGCTGTGGCTGATGTCAAAGAGGTTCTGCCTATGTTCTCTTCTAGGATTCTGATGGATTCCTACCTCACTTGAGGTCTTTTATCCATTCTGAGTTTATCTTTGTGAATGGTGTAAGAGAATGGTCAAGTTTCATTCCTCTACACCTAACTGTCCAATTTTCCCAGCACCATTTATTGAAGAGACTGTCTTTTTTCCACTGTGTATTTTTTTGGCCATAGAGTTGAGGGTCCATATCTGGGCTCTCTACTCTGTTCCACTGGTCTATGTGTCTGTTTTTATGCCAGTACCATGCTGTCTTGGTGATCACAGCTTTGTAGTAAAGCTTGAAATCAGGCAACGTGATGCCCCCAGTTTTGTTTTTCTTTTTCAACATTTCCTTAGCAATTCAGGGTCTCTTCTGATTCTATACAAATTTTAGGATTGTTTGCTCCAGTTCTTTGAAAAATGCCAGTGGAATTTTGATTGGAATGGCATTGGAAGTATAGGTTGTTCTAGGCAGTATAGACATTTTAACAATGTTTGTTCTTCGGATCCATGAGCATGGAATTTTTTTGGTGTCTTCTTCAATTTCTTTCATGAGTGTTCTGTAGTTCCTTGAGTAAAGAGCCTTTACCTCTTTGGTTAGGTTTATTCCCAGGTATCTTATGGTTCTTGGTGCTATACTAAATGGAATTGATTCTCTAATTTCCCCTTCTGTGTTTTCATTGTTAGTGTATAAGAAAGCAACTGATTTCTGTACATTGATTTTTGTATCCTGCCACATTACTGAATTGCTGAATGAGTTCTAGTAGTTTGGAGTTGGAGTCTTTTGGGTTTTTCATATAAAGAATCATGTCATCTGTGAAGAGAGATAGTTTGACTTCTTCATTGCTAATTTGAGTACATTTTATTTCTCTTTGTTGTCTGATTGCTGTTGCTAGGACTTCTAATACTATGTTGAACAAGAGTGGTGAGAGTGGGCATCCTTGTCGTGTTCCTGATCTCAAAGGGAAGGCTGTCAGCTTTTTCCCATTGAGGATGATATTTGCTGTGGGGTTTTTCATAGAAAGATTTTATGAAGTTGATGAATGTTCCCTCTATCCCTATACTTTTAAACATTTTAATCAGGAACAGATGCTGTATCTTGTCAAATGCATTTTCTGCATCAGTTGAGAGAACCATGTGGTTCTTCTCTCTTCTCTTTTTGATTTGTTCTGTCACACTGATTGATTTGTGAATGTTGAACCACCCTTGTAACCCAGGGATAAATCCCACCTGGTCATGGTGAATATTCTTTTTAATGTACTGTTGGATCCTGTTAGCTAGGATCTTGTTGAGAATCTCAGCAAAACTGAATCAGGAAGAAACTGACAACCTGAATAGACCAATAGCTAGTAATGAGATTGAAGCAGTGATCAAAAACCTCCCCCAAAACAAGAGCCCAGAACCTGACGGATTCTCTGGGGAATTCTACCAAACTTTCAAAGAAGAAATAATACCTAGTCACCTGAAGCTGTTTCTAAAAATTGAAGCAGAAAGAAAACTTCCAGACTCTTTTTATGAAGTTGGCATTACCCTGATCCCCAAACCAGGCAAAGACCCCACCAAAAAGGAGAATTTCAGACCAATATCCCTGATGAATATGGATGCTAAAATTCTCGAGAAGTATGCATTCTATAAGACAGTACATCACTAGGCATTTAGTTCCCTCTTAGGTATCTAGTGGTGAAAAGCATGGATTCGAAAGCCAGACTTCCTGTATTTAAATTTTGTTTCTTAGCTGGTGTAACTTTGGGCAAATTACTGTCTGTGTGCCTCCATTTTCTTATTTTTAAACCAGGAAAATAATAGAACCTTCATCATATGGTTGTTGCTGACGGTTGAATGTGTTCAAATATGTTAGACTCTGAGAGCAGAACTTAGAACATAATAAATTCTCAATAAATGTTAACTGTTGTCAGTAGCTTTCTTTGCTATTACAGTAAAAAAGGAGGGAGGGAATTTTTGATGCTCATTTTTAATATGTGTCACAGAGTTTTACTTTTGGTATATCTTTTCTTGTGTACTTTATATGTTCCAGCCTTCTTGAAGTCACACTTATAACCCTTTCTAAAGTGTCTAAGCATTGCACATCAACATTTGAGAGACAACCAAATACTATATGTTTCTTACTTATACCTCTATTATACAACTAAATAGTGTTAAAATTTATTTATATATATGGTGGCATTTTCTGTTGAACTGTGAACTTTTTGAGGGGAGACACTTCACACTATTGTATCTAATATAGTGCTTGGTTTTAATTATGTGGCATAAGTCCTCTGTATTTGCTCATTTAACTACATTAGCATCTCATTTATTAGGTTTTACTAGTAATATCCTTTTCAGATTCACAACAAGTACATTTTCTAGCTACTTCTTGAGTTAAAGTATAATTTTTATTTTTAAATTTATTTTATTTTTTATTAACATATAATGTATTATTTGTTTCAGGGGTACAAGTCTGTGATTCATTAGTCTTACACAATTCACAGCACTCACCATGGCATGTACCCTCCCCAGTGTCCATCACCCAGCCACCCCATCCCTCCCACCCCTCAAGTATAATTCTTTACATATTAGAATTTTTAAAATTTGTTTTTAAATTATTAATATGGTGATTTTTCTTTCTAGTATCAAGTACTTTCTTATCTTCTTAAATAGAATATAATTTATCACTGTGCATACTATTTATTTGGATTATAATATGGATGTAATATAGTGCATGGTCCTGTGGTTCTATATCAAATATTTTCAGGATGCCTTATGAATTTTTTCTTCCCATTGTATGTCATATTTCTCTTGTTACTATAATCTATCAGTTTCTTTCTGCTCTTTTCTTTATGTACCTCTGCAACCCTAGCTCCCCAAATTCAGATTTAATGAATCTGACCAGTGCTTCTAAACTGCTGTGGATTGATTTGATTGCCAACTTCATTTGAACTTTTTCTAAAATGAGATTTTAAATGATCTAAACTGGGCTTGAGGGCATTTTCTGAATAAAATGGAGAAGTTTAACACATAGATTTAGTGGCATCTATTTAACTAGCCGTGTTACTTTTTAATTTACTCTGTGACATTGCTGAGGTTGTCACTGATGTGTGGCCTCTAGGCAAGTGAGATTAGATTATATGAGGATCAGAACAGAGGAATGAATTGTTGATCGTCAGTATTTCCATGCTGTTATAGAGTTGGGATTCAAATTTGAACTCCTGTACTCCAGAGTCCCTATTCATTGCTTTTAGAATCATGTGACAAAGAAGTTCATACTGCAATTATTAGTTATTAAGCATTATATAATATTAGTGATCGTTTTGATTTTTTAAATTTAATTAATCTTTTTAGTGATTTTTTTTATTTAAAGCACAAACTCTTTGTCTTGTTATTTAACTTTAAAAAAATTTTTACACATGGATTCTTTATGTAATGGATAGGTGCCTACTTACAATATATATTACAATATTGCCAGTTACACAGATATGTCTTTTAATAACAGGCACTCATAGTGTGGGTCTGCATTGTAAATACCTAGGTTACTATGTGTGTTTGTAGACCTTGAGCTGAATATACAAGTCTAACTATATATAGGAAAAAATTAAATATTCCTATTCTATATATATAGTTTGTGAAATGCTAGATAAATGTAAAAAGATGCAAAATAAAGTACCTCTGAGGCACGGGTATGTTCAGATTCTAGTATAAGTCTTAGAAGTTTAGTTTGTTTAGAAGTTAAGTAATTCTCAGAGTACTGCAAGGATTCATCAGATGGCATGTTAGTGTGCTCATTGCAATATTTGATCCTTTATGACTTCTTTCCTCTTTATCTTTCCATCCATTAAATTTTTAATCCACATAAAAAGAGAACAAAAAATTTAAGTGAAAGAGAACAAATATACATATTAAACAAGAGCAGGTATGCTGTCATACCGTGCTTCAAAATGAGATTTTATTTTTATTCAGTTATTTTTATCCACAGATCATTTTTAACACTGCTCTCATTGGACTGAAGTAGAAGCATAAGAATTGGAGCATATTTTCATTTTTAAGGTAGGTCCATTTGTAGGAAAATTTAGCTATATATATATATTTTTTTAATTTGACAGACAGAGATCACAAGCAGGCAGAGAAGCAGGCAGAGAGAGAGAGGAGGAAGCAGACTTCCCTGCTGAGCAGAGAGCCCGATGTGGGGCTCCATCCCAGGACCCTGGGATCATGACCTGAGCCGAAGGCAGAGGCTTTAACACACTGAGCCACCCAGGCGCCTCAGAAAATTTAGCTATTTAAAGCCATCTGCTGTTTCTTAGGAAATTTTGACATTTGCATGTCTTCTGAGAAATACTACGGTTATCCGTGAAATGCTGTTGGTGTGAAGTTGTGGGAGAGCCCCAGGATGAATCTGGAGCTCCCCCCACCTTCATGCCCAGTCCTGGTTACCTGACTTCTCTGTGCCGGTTTGCCTATTTTTAAAATGGGAATGATGGGCCTATGGACTCTGCTTACCTTCCAGATTACGTGTTATGAGAATAAATTGAGATCATGGATATGTAAGTGTCTTATTAAGAAAAAATGTAAGGTGGAGATATTAGTACTGTGAACTGTCAGTGAGTTAAATGGGAATTAACAGTTATGTGCAGAGAATCTGTGTAAGTATGAAATTTTTGGATGTAACTGTCGCTTAGCCAGCGGAATAGTAGGAAGACCGTGCCATCTTATATATTGTTTCTGAGAGAACTGGCAAGCATAAAAGAAGAGGGGAAAATAAGAGGAGGAAGAAGTGGCAGAGGAAAGAAAGTCAAACCAATTAGATGGCTCTGAAAGTAATGGCATATTTAGAACTAAAAATTTCTTTACTTACAAGGATGTACTTGAAAGGATTATTAATCTATGGGTTACAAAAAATGCATTTTCTATTGAAAACCTGTTACACTGGGGCACCTGGGTGGTTTAGTTAAGTGTCTGCCTTTGGCTCAGTTCATGATCCCAGGATCCTGGGACAGAGTCCCAGATGGGCTCCTTGGTCAGCAGGGAGCCTGCTTCTCCCTCTGCCTGCCACTCCTCCTGCTTGTGCCCTTTTTCTCTTTCTTTCTTTCTGACAAACAAGTAAAATCTTAAAAAAAAAAAAAAAAAGACAACCTGTTACATCTTTTCAATGCTTTTTTATTCAGTATTTTACTTTCTTCCTGTGGGCAAAACATCTAATTCTGATTTTTCTCTTCTCTGGAGTTTCAGCCATTCATCCAGATGCCTTAGCATCTGAGGCCTGAATAAAACGGAATAGGTGTTTGTTCTCACTCCATCGGTTTTTGTTAGTTTGTTTTGTTTGTCTTCTTAATGTCCTTTACTTGTCTTGTTTTACTTCAGCTCACCTGGCCCATGTCATGTCTTACCTCTTTCTGGGCTTCAGTGTTCACTTACCTGGTATTCTGGATCTCCCAGATTGTACCCCGAGGCTTTTCAAAGGTGCCAGGATATTATTTAGCAAATGTGATTTCTGTATTTCTTTCTAGTAACTATGTTTTGAGAGTAATTTACTTATGTCTTGGGAGAGAAAGATAGTAGTAAATTGGGAAAATGGTAGTAAGTTTCCTGTCTTCCTGCACTCTGTCTTCGGGTGTCATGTATTCCGGTGTGGTGGTCATGACTCTAGCTAGATGATTTGGTCAAATATTGCCACTGCTATCTCTGGGTCTTAGTCCAGAAGAAAGTGTGATGTTTTTCTCACACAATGGACTTATTCATTTCTTTGTGGAGTGACTGAGGAGGCGGTGTTCAAGGTCCTTCCCAGAGATCAGGGACCTGTCTCTTAATCTCCAGTGCCAGCTCAACAGTTTTAATTCTCCTGCTGCTACTTTCACCTCTAATTTATTATTTGGCTGAGTCATCTGGCAACTACTGTGTTCTCTTAATACAGTTGCAAGGCATATTCTTTTGTATTTTTGTTTCTTACTTAGTGGATTATATAGTTCCATTTATAAGTCATTTCTTTGGTTTCCCAGAAGAAGTAATTGACCAGCCTAAAGAAACATAATTGTAGGGGAATTTTACCAATTGCTTTTCTTTTTATTTTTTATTTCTTTTTATTTATTTATTTATTTTAAAGATTTTATTTATTTATTTGACAGACAGAGATCACAAGTAGGCAGAGAGACAGGCAGAGAGAGAGGAGGAAGCAGGCTCCCCGCTGAGCAGAGAGCCCGATGTGGGGCTCGATTCCAGGACCCTGAGATCATGACCTAAGCCGAAGGCAGAGGCATTAACCCACTGAGCCACCCAGGCGCCCCTGCTTTTCTTTTTAGATGGTTGGTGTAGGCTGTAGAAGAAAGCCTGTTCATAGTCGTTACCATCTCACATTGATAAAATTTTGTAAAGTGTCCTCTTGAGCCTCAGACTTTGTGGTTGTAAAATGGGTATGGTATTACTGACATTATAGGATGGTTAGGATTAAAGGAGATAGCATACAGAAAGTGGCCAGGACAGCCGTGCCTGGGGCCTCAGTCGGGGAAGCCTCTGACTCTTAATTTTGGCATAGGTCATGATCTCAGGGTTGTGAGACTGAGCTCTGCATCTGGTTTTGTGCTCAGTGGGGAGTCTGATTGAAATTCTCTCTCTCCCTCTCTATCTACTCCCCACCCCCGCTCCGTGATCTCTCTCTGCCTTTCTTTCTAAAATAAATAAATAAATAAATCTTAAAAAGGAAAAAAAAAAGTGCCCAGTGTGGTATGGAGAACAAATATGTACATGGGTAATTATTGTCATTGGTGATTTATCCTCTTCCCTCAATTTGTTATCATTGTCATGGTTGTGAGATTAAGCCCGAAGGGAGTTATGGATAGGTTAACTTGTAATGGAATGCGGTGTTGACAGATCAGGTCTCTTGTTGAAGTTGTGTGGCGTTGTGGATTCTTTGAATCATTACAAGTCCAAGCTTAGAGATAGGTCAGCATGTCTGACTCAAGTTATTGAGATGGTTAATTGGTCACTATTGAGCTGTTTTGGAGAACAGTGTTAGAGTTTTCTGAAATGCACATTTAGCTTCGGGTTTAATTGCTCTCAGAAGTAGGTAGTCATTTAAACTATTTATCTTTGCAGAAACAACACACAACAAGTATTAAGCACTTAAAACATTTACCTTTTCAGTGTGTATTGTTTTATGGATATGATGAAAAAATTCTACAAAATCAGATTTTATTTTATATTTTTTAAAGATTTTATTTATTTGAGAGAAAGAAAATGAGAGAACACAGAGGGAGAGGGAGAAGCAGACTCCCCACTGAGCAGGGAGCCTAATGTGGGATTTGATCCCAGGACTCCAGGATCACAAACTGAGCTGAAGGCAGACACAACCTACTGAGCCACCCAGGTGCTCCCAAAATCACATTTTAAAGAACAGAGATATATAGTGATTAATCATTCATTTTCCTTTTGCCTACACACTGGCACACTTTACTTTCTGTGTTTCATCTTAGAGTGTGAGCATACAGGCCGTAGGGAGTAGACAACAAACAGCACACCTAGTGACTTCTTGCTGTCAGTTTGGGGATGATTGAAGTCAGTGATGCTCACATAGAATGCAATGAAATCTTTTCATGCAAGAAAAAAGATGTTTCTATTTGGAAAATACCCTAGCTCTTTGAATCTTCAGTGTAAAGTTTGCATGAGGTGAAAAAGACCTGAGTGAGTGAAATATTTAAAATGGTGAAAAGTGGGGTGCCTGGGTTGCTCAGTGGGTTAAGCCTCTGCCTTTGGCTCAGGTCATGATCTCAGGGTCCTGAGATCAAGCCCTGCATTGGGCTCCCTGTGCATCGGGGAGCCTGCTTCCCCCTCTCCTTCTGCCTGCCTCTCTGCCTACTTGTGATCTCTGCGAATAGATAAAGAAAAATCTTTAATTAAAAAGAAAAAATATAAAATGGTGAAAAGCTTATCTTAAAAGTTTTATATTCTGAATTTAACCCTTAAAATATTTTGAAAAGAGAATAAATATTTCCAAGAGGACAAGGATTCTGTTTAGGGGATTTGGTTAAATCAGTGAAAAACTTGGATAACAAACATTTTGATTCTTCTATCCAAAGAGGATTTATTCACAGATGATGTAAAGATATGCCTGTAAGGTCCTATAAGGCATATTGTTGACTGAAGTTTCTGCCTCAGATGCATTTCTGAAATGAGTAACTGGAATATTGAGATGTCATGTGGAAGCTTGTCATTTGTCAGTGCATTTTTTAAAAAAATACTTAACATCTAATAGGTCTTTTGTACTATTAAACATTATCTTTAAAGAAAGATTTTCTTATTTACGTGTAGATAAGGAGCTCATGTGGTTTCTCTCTATTTTTTTAGTCACATGGGAAATGTAATTATTTTCTGAGGGTGGGTGATGGAAAAGTAGAGCCGTGCCGTATTATAACTTGAGAGTATGGTTACTATGGGGAATTTATTGTGGAACCAACAAGATAATAAAATGTTGATAGCCAATAGTCAGAGATCAACTAAGACTGATAGAGATTTATAGAATGTCTGATTGTCAAGTTTATAATTCTCCTTAGTAACCCAGGAAGCATATGTAAAGAAGGTTGAGTAATGATAGGCCACAGTAAAGCCTCAGCCCTCAAAAACTTCATAGTTTCATTGACCAACCAATGTTCTGTTTTAAAGCCTCTGAGTTTCTAAGCTCCCTGTAGACACGAACAGCTGAGTTCTAATTTATCTTATCGAATCTGTGTTTTTCAGATCATCTACAAGTACCTAGCTCAGTGTTTGGAATATATATTGGTTTAGTGAAACTGTCAATATGGAATCAAGTGCTAGAGGGAAAGGCTGTGCTTTTATTCTTAAAAGTGGCTAACAGTACATGAAGTAGATTATCTATAGAGGAATTACACTGGTCTTCTCTTCAAAAACCATATTAGGCACGAGGGGAATAGAAAGTGAAATACTTAAAGTTATGGGAAAACCACACCTCCAACCTAGAATTCTGTATCCCCCAAATTATCTTTCAAAAATGAAGGAGCATAAAGACTTTCTGAGATAAAACAAGGACAATACCTCACTGGGAATTTGTCACCAATACACTTGCCTAGAAAGAAATGTTAAAAGAAAGATGATTTGTGAATATTCCAGTCCATGGCTTGTCTCTTTACTTTTTTAATTGTGTTTTTTAGCATATTTTTATTGGCTTAAATATTTTGCTCCCAAAGCTTGATGCCAAAATATATTGTGCTTTAACTATTTCTGGAAATCTTATCTTTGAAATGACTATTTTCAGTAAAGCTTATTTAAAATCTTAGATATGGCATGAGTAGGCAGGGGGAGAAATCAGGTTACATTGTAAAATCAGTGACACAGACTGCAGGCAACCACCTTGAGTTTTGGAGCAAAAATGGCCTGTAAAAGTTGTCCTGCACTGGACTAAAATGGCCAAGTATCTATACCCCCACCTTGATCACTCCTTGGTTGTGGGGCTCCCTGGGAAGGGTGTGACCTTCAGCATGGTGGCTTGCTGACCCTGAGGCAGTCCATCAAAAGGCTGATTGCTCAAGGCTGTTGTTGACTGTGCTGCCAGACTCTCAGGCAACAAATCTCCTTTTTTTTTTTTTTTTTAAAGATTTTATTTATTTATTCGAGGGAGAGAGAGAGAGAGAGGGAGCAGAAATGAGAGGAGAGAGAGCATGAGTAGAGGGAGGGGCAGAGTGAGAAGCAAACTTCCTGCCAAGCAGGGAGCCCAGTGCAACTCGGGGCTCCATCCCAGGACTAGGGACAATAACCTAACCAAAGTCAGATGCTTAACAGACTGAGCTACCCAGGCACCCCAACAAACCACTCCTTGAAAGGGATATCTGGGTGATACATCTCCAAATTCACCTCAAATCTATAAGCCTGGGATCCATTTCGTGGTAAGAGACCCTATAAATATGGGGCAGAGGGCTGTAATGAATCTTATGTGGACAAACCTGAGTTCCCTTCCAAGAGCCACCTGCAAAGCAAAGGGCTTGAAAGCAGAGCTCAGGGGAACAGGTACAAAAAAAATAACAAACATATAAACTCTTAGATTTTAAGGTTTTTTTTGTATTCAAGTCACAAAGTGTGAATATCAGACTTGTATTTTCATGCAGAAGGTATATGCTGTCCTCAAGTAGATATGGTACTGTTAGGAGAAATGCCTGACCTGTCGAGTTCAGTTAATGACTCCACACCCTGGAGAATGCTCCTGGTTATTGTTGTATTTTTGTAACATCCGCTATGATTCTTTGCCTGAGGAACAGATTACCTTTCCATGCATTAGCAGTCAGTATTATTAAAAGGGCCACTGCTGTTGTTTCTTTAAGCTTCATCGCTTGGACTGTTATGAGTTTGGCACAGGGCACTGTATAAATTATATATGTATGTACACCCCCAAATAGCTCTCTGGTTTGAAAATGGAATCTATGAATTGGCTTCTGTGTCTTTTTTAAGAGTTATTACCATGGGGATGAATAGTCTGCTTATTAGTTCTGTGGTTGGCGTAATTCTTCCAGGTTGGGTCACCTGAGTTTTCCTACTACCAGTTGCCCACACTTTTGGTAACAGTTAAATTTCCACCACTAAAAAGCAAGTAGTTAAAATGCAAAACTAGTCGTCTAGTAGAATTAGTTCCATCAGTGCTTTTAATCTGTTGATTATTTCCTTTTATGCTAACTAGCAGGAGTTTACTCATTTCACAGTTTTAAACTTTTCCATTGCAGTCAGAACTGTGGGGGGTTATTACCCTGTACTGCAGTTGTTAACTTTTCATCATTTGTTGAAGCATTATGGGGGAGAGAGAAGAAAACCGACAGAAACATCATGATGACAGAAACTAGGCTTATCCATTCTTAATTTTGCTGGGGCAACATTGCATGTGCTGCATATAGTTTTCTTTACTCTATTTACATAAGCAGTGAATCAGTTGTCAGAAACCTGTAGGTTTCTTAACAGAAATGTTAAGGTATTTCAGGTAGGTTTACAATACAACACAAGAATGAGGAGGGGTGAGTACAGAGCAGAACAGTGAATTGGGGGTAGTGATTTGTTGATTGGAGATGAATACATGTATTCTCTCTCTCTCTCTCTCTCTCTCTCTCTCTCTCTCTCTCTCACCATGTTTTGCCAAATGTCCAAACTGGATATAATGAGAATTTCCTACTTGGGGTCAGTGCTCCTATAGCAAACCCAGCTTTAGGTGCTTAGAAGTTAAATCAGCCCAGAAAATAGAACACAGATGCCACAGGCTCTGTGAGATTTAAACAGTAAAACTACTTATTTGTGTGTAATTCAGATTTAACTGTACAAATTACAAGATTTCCTGAATGGAATGATGATTTAAGAGAGCTAGTAAATTTCAAACCCTGAGAAAAATATCACTTACTGAATTACAGTCTTTCTAATCTATTGAATAATTTAAACCTAAGAAGTCATAGATGCAACAAAGTTTAAATTAGTTTTGGTTATGATATGTCATATGTCCTCTCTAAACATAACTCTCAGTAATCAAAAAGGTTTTCCATTTAGTTTGAAGTAAAGAGCTTTTTCTCTCTTTTACTTCTACATCATTGATCTAATTATAATCATTTCTGCCCCTAGGAGGACTGTGTGATTTCATTTATACCTAAGTAGTACACATTACATAATAGGCACTCAGTAAATATTTATTTATTTGTTCTTTCAGTAGACAAGGAGTGGCAAATGATTAACACCAACTTATATTAAATACATTGAAAGATAAAGCTTTACATTGTCACTTCAAAACCTGCCTCTTATTACCATTTCACTGTTGGGAGAAATGCCTACTGTATCACTAATGTGTCCAGCAAGAAAGCGTCTTGTGTGTGTATATGTACTGACGTACATACGTATGCTTTTCTCTTCACTCATTGCTGTCACTCCATAGACAAACAGGCTTTTGACAAAACCTGGCACTTCCCTCTTGACTATTTTTCATAAATCCACCTGGCACGTATCACTGTAGAACTTTTGTTCAAGTTCTTTTCCTGGACTTTGGCACATATTTGAATTCTGCTGAGCCAGTGCTGCCTTCTCCAGGTGATATGTTTTTAAGATGTTTTTTCCTGCCAACCACAGGGACTGAATTTATGTCCCATAGGTGAATATGAAATTCTCAGTCCCCCCCCCCCAAAAAAAAACCCATCATTCTATCATCTCGGGCAGTAAGGATCCCTCTTGTTTCTTGCTGTTTTCTGTTTGTATTCTTTTTCAACTTGTCTTTCGTGTGAAAGAAACAATCCTTCTATGTTTATCAGGCTCTTTAATTTTTTTTTTTTAAAGATTTTATTCATTTGACAGAGATCACAAGTAGGCAGAGAGGCAGGCAGAAAGAGAAGCAGGCTCCCTGCTAAGCAGAGAGCCTGACGTGGGGCTTGATCCCAGGACCCTGGAACCATGACCTGAGCCGAAAGCAGAGGCTTTAACCCACTGAGCCACCCAGGTGCCCCTGGCTCTTTGATTTTTATTGTGGCATTATCTTCAGATAATCAACTTCCCACAAGGCCTTTCTATCCTTACTGGAAAAGAAGTGGCACTTTGCTTCCTGAAACCTTTCTTTTTATTCAGTTTTTATGACTGACTGACTCCTCACTGGCTATCATATTAAAGGCTTTTATTTATACATAAGTATGATTTTATTAAATTTATCCTCTATTCAATACCTGTGTTACTTGTATGCTTTTAGTATATGTATGTAGATCTGTAATACAGATTAATTTCAAGGGCAAACTCTATTTAGTATGTGTATCTATAACTCTAATATAACCTAAAGGGAAAATTCCCTGTGTTTTTATGAACCAGTCAGCCTACTGAAGGGTTCAGGGCAACCCAAATATGCTGCTTTAGCATATTGATTATTGTGAATTAAAGTCACTTAAGAAATAGCCCATGCAAGAAGGACACTGACTCTCTTCTCTTGCTCTGAAAGCAGGAAATAAATTCCTCATGGGAAGAAGGTACCCTCCCTGCACCTGGAGGGTAAAAAGCATCCTCATTGCCAAAGAGAGGGAATTCAAGTCTGAGAAGGCTCCATAAACAAACCTTGTTACTACTTCTTTACTAATTTCCTATCCTAAGCCCAAACCCCTTTGTCTTATCACTTCCTCACAAATACATTCTTTCTTTGTCTAAAAGATATAAAAGCTGCCTGTTTCTGGTTACTTCTTTGGAACTCTTATTTCTGTGAGCTTCCTTACGTAAGAATTAATTTTGTTATTCTCCTGTTCATCTGTTTTATGTCAATTTAATTATTAGACCAGCCAAAGAACCTGGACGGGGACAAAGCAAGTTTTCCTTTCCCCTTCACTACTACGTGAGATGAACTTCCAACAAAAGTTTAAGACACTGTTTACGGAGCTTGTGAATTTTAAAATTCATATTTTCCCCTTCATTTGTATTTTCCCCCCCTCATTCATCTCTCTGTTCTTTGATGATGAGTCAGTGAGCTTTTGCAGTGAGATTTCTACAAATCCGATGTCCAAGGTCAGTACCGATCAGTGGTTGATGCACCGTAGAGTCTAAGTGTAACCTCACTGAATAATTTTTGATAAGGTAACAAAAGTACAAGAATTAAAAAGGATAATGCAAGTGAAAGTGCTATGTAAACTATAACATGTGTGCATACACACACTCTCTGGGAATGATTTCAGTCCTTGCAAAGCTAGCGGTAGAGAGGACACATGTTGCTGCTGTAATTACTGACAGTTCCCATAAATGAATACAAATTGGTCTAGAGATCTAACACACAAGTAGAAGATCTGCTGGCTTATCATAATTGGCATGGATCTTTGGGCTAGTGGTACCCTAACTGAATGCGGAATACCGTTTGTTCTTGAAGTGAACAAAGTATTTTTCATGTTCCTTAACAGGATACTTAAGTGATCTTTTGTTTCAATATTGAATTTTATTTCATTGTTAAATGAATCAAAATGATTCAAACAGAACTAAAGGCTCATTATTTTAATGCATCTTATGCTATTTTAATTTGGGGGGGGGGCTTGAGGACTAGATTAATAGGTTTTAACAAGAAAGCAGTATCTATTACTCACAGATCCTGAGTTGTCTATAAACAAGCCCCTTTACAAAATGGAGAGTGCCAGCAGAATCTGTGTGGGGGTTATGTGTATGTATGTGTCTTTCTAAACTATAAAAATATGAAAATCCATATAAATGACTTTTTAATATGCACTTATTATAGCACAGCAGCCAAATTTTAAAATAGAATTATAGTTGACTTGAATTAATTTTTGTATTTAAAGATATAGAAAACTTCTGACAAAACTTATTAACAAAAAAAGCTGTCTTGTTCTTTCTACATCTTAGTCTTCTCTACTGCTGAAGTCCATTAATGGAGACTTTTTGGTGGGATTTGAAATATATCTTATACGTCAAATGCAGAGTTGATCCTGGGAGTCTGAGATGTGGATTAGATGTTGACATCAAGTTCTGAAAGTTTATAAACCTTAGGGACTGATTGACTCATAGGTTATGTTTTGATTTCTTATTAAGAAGCCGTAGAACTTTTCTTTTGTGTGAATGAATACTCAAAGTCAGTAATGCTCAAAGTCAGTAGGAAATAAAGAAAGAATGACAATAGGAGTCCTTATTTAAATGAAGTGATGCCTTAATACTAGCATAGTCAACATATTGATTGTCTTAAAAACTGAATTCTGTGTTTGCAGTAAAAATTAAGGTGTGCCCTCTTTAAGGTGGAAAAGGTGGCATTAGCTTAACATGTAAAATGATCTTGCGAGTTAAGATCTTAACTTGGCACTTTTGGTTTTGGATTAAATGTAACTAGAATAGGGGTGCTTGGGTGGTACAGTTGCTTAAGTGTCTGACTCTTGATTTTGGCCCAGGTCTTGATCTTAGGGTCCTAAGATGGAGGAGTTGGGCTCTTCACTTGTCCTGGAGTCTGCTTGAGATTCTCTCCTTCCCTCTGTCCTGCCCCCCCCCCCATGCATTCTCTCTCTCTCAAATAAATAAAGCTTAAGGAAATAAGTATAACTAGAATAATCTAGGCAGGTATATAGAAAGTATTGACACATGTACCAGATTTAAAGAAGAAACACAAATGTGGTTGTTAATTTAGGGAATAATGTCTGGCATTATTGAGAGTACTGACAGACCTAACCTGCTACTTTTTTTTTTTCCTTTTAAGATATAGCTATAGAATAGGTCTATGTTATGTTTTCTAAGTTGGAACTTGACACTGACAACATAAATGCAAGGTGTATGTTTATTTTGGCCTAGAGGAAAAATGTATGTTCATGCCTTATACACACAAAATAAAAAATCTATTCTGACAACTAACAGAGTTTAATAGGAGAAAAGAATATAGATTTATGTAATAAAAGTTTTTCATGAGGTAGGAGCCTTCATAAAGAAACAAAGGAGTCCTGAGTATTTTTATCTATATTTGATGAAGAGTGGCAAATCTTGGAGGAATATGCTAGAACAAAGCGTAGGGGGTAAGTATAGTAAGGGGGGGGGGAAGACAGGACTTAGCAAGGCCTGTTTGTTCTGGTTCTTCTCAGTGTCCCTTTGTCTTCAGAGATAAGGATACTCCTATCTTTCTGGTGAATGGAGGGTATCTCTGACACGAGGATTTTGTGACTTGTTTCAGGAGAGAAGCACCATGGAAGGTCAGAATGACCATCCTGTCTCAAACCCCTTTACCTTAAAATATTAAGTTTGCCGAGGTGCCATATTTTGTGGGTGGTATGTCCTGAACCATGACATTTGTTCCCATCTGAAACTTTGCCAACTTCGGTCTAGAAAATGATACAGTGGATTATCCTGTAGCCCATTGAACCAGTTTCTCCATCCTGGCCCTTTCTATGGAGACAAAAGAAAAAAAAAGGTTAATGGTTAATGGTTAGAACAAACTATAAACATGGTTGAGTCCAGAGGGCGGTTAGTCATGAAGAATATTTATAGATATTTGACTCAAAGCATCTATAAATGGCATGAGGGCAGATGGTAGTAATCTGGCAATTTGTAGTGTGAATGCCTCTGTGATGTTATCAGGTGCTCTGGTGAACTTTCTGAGTGGCCCATAGAGCAACAGGCAGGAAGGTTGTCCACCATTAGCTGTTGTGATTTCTTTGAGTACGATATCAGGTTGTCCAGCTTCAACTTGCAGGGCTTTGGGAAAGAGGCAGTTTTAATTTTTAGTGATTCTAAGTCAGAAGGGCAGGAGAAAAATTGGAAGCATTAGTTTGGAGAATTGTGGCTAGATATTGTGGGAAACTAAAGAAATCAGGATCTGACACCTTTTAGATAGGTAACAAAACCTTAAAGACAGTGAAGAGAACTAGAATTTAATACCCATGGGGATGTACCCTAGTTTTCCATTGAAACTTAATTTTCGTGTCTACAGTCACCCCCATTTCAATCAAAGATAATTTAAGTAAGACCAATTTGCAAAATAAGTCCTGTTTCATTAACTTGGCCTGGTTATTTATACCAGTGCAGCAAGAAGAATGATTCACCATATATGCTTGTTGAAAGTCATATTTGCTGGGACTTCTAATGGATCTAAGATGATACTTTTAAGGCACGTATTGCATGGAGCACTGGGTGTGGTGCATAAACAATGAATTTTGGAACACTGAAAAAAAATTTAAAAACAATTAAAAAAATTAAAGCCTCTTGAGGTTAGGAGACTGAGTCAATGACCCCTCGTCTGATTTTGCCTGCAACACTTATAGATGTGGGTGAATTCCTCTCTTCTTGAGGTCCCCCCAAAATCCTGAGGTTCCTAGATTCTGCTAGGAAGTGACCTTCCTTACTTTCCTATTAGGTAGAAATCCTATAAGTAAGCTACTGGGCAGTTTTTAGAAGGGAAGCTCTATAAGCATTGGTTCTTTAATGTCAACTTTTCTTCCTTAAAGCTGTCCAGTTGTATCAGATTCTGTGCATATCATTCTCAAATATGGCATTCCAGTCAAAGTCTTTCTAATATAACCAATGTTTACAATGGTTTCCTGTTACAAGGAGGAAAGACTCTTATTGAACTTATGCAAATAACTATATTGCCATGAAAATAAGAATAAGATGTATCTATAAACATATAACCGGTGAGTGTTAATCACATTTCTTATTTGACAGTCTTTCCCATGTAATTTACCATACCAAGTAAACCTAATTATAGTAACATCTCTCTTTTATAAGAGGAGACACAAATCCTTTGGGATTTTCTGAGGGCCCTCTGGGAAACTTAACCATCAATTTGACCTCAAAGACTTTGGGAATTTTGTCAAAAATACAGAAAGGTTTGACTAAGTGGGATCACAGATGACTGTAAAATAATACTTAGTTATCTATTTAACCAAAGTGAAGAAAGACTTTAAAAACGAATACAAAAAGTTGCTCCATTTTAAAATGGAGAAAACTCAGTTTTCTTAAGTAATCAAAGACCTGATAAAGACAACATGAAGCACAGGGAATTATTCTAAGACAACATACCAGATAGATTACTTAAAAGGTAAAGAAAACTTAAGAAATATTGGTGTTTTCTTAAGCTAACTATTTATTACTTAACTGCTTTTTTATACTATGCTGTGTCCTATACATGCGTTATTTCATTCAGTGTCTCTGAAGAAGAAACTGTTATTTTCATTTCGTAGATAAGCGAACAGACTTCATGGAGCCACTTGGCCAAAGTCGTTTGGCTGTCAGTAACAGCACTGGTTTTTGTACCAGTTTTACAAATGAATCTGGGTTGTTTACAACTATAGTCTGTGGCCTACATTAATGATTTGTTTCAGGTCATGTGACTAAACTGTAGAGGGGGAGAGAAGTTAAGCTTTTAGGTTTCCAATCCGTGGCTCTTTTGACCATCACATTTCACCTCTTGACATAAGTTTATTGGATCTCTTTTCCATGGCTCCATGTCCTGAATACAAAGGAATTAGATACTAGTGTTAGAGTTGTCACTGCAAGGTCTTGAAACTCCCCACCAAACAAAGATTGAGAACAGGTTTGGAGGATCAATATTTTATTCACTGAAAATAAATTTGAAAGCAATTCTTAATATTTTGCCCAACCAGGCTAAACTTTCATTGTATTAACTCTTCAGCCAAAGGTGCCATTCGTTATATATTCTTTTGCCTGTGTAAACTCTAGTCCAGTGATATTTTTCGAATTTAAATCACTTTTAAAATGGATATAGCCTCTGGCAATTTCCTGTCAGTGTATCACTGTGACATTCAGCTTCGGATCCTGTTGTAGGTTTGCTGCAATGTCTTGTCTTTCTATGACTGCAGTTCTATGTGCAGCCTGTCAAATGTAAGTGTCCTCTCCCACTCCCACTTATTGACAATATGTGAGCTTCAAGGATCACTGGATGTGCAAATTTAATTGCAGGTTTTATTTTTGAAGGATGACATAAGCTATGTCATTCTAACAGCTATTTATACAGCTTTTTCTTTTCTTTTCTTTTCTTTTTTTAAAGATTTTATTTATTTATTTGACAGACAGATCACAAGTAGGCAGAGAGGCAGGCAGAGACAGAGGGGGAGGCAGGCTCCCTGCTGAGCAGAGAGCCCAATGTGGGGCTGGATCCCAGGACCCTGGGATCATGACCTGAGCCGAAGGCAGAGGCATTAACCCACTGAGCCACCCAGGAGCCCCTATACAGCTTTTTCTAAACTGCTGCTCTGAAAACATGCATTTTAAATGTCTATTGTCATGCTTCCCGATTTAATTTTTCAAGGTGGCTTGCTCAGTTAGCTTGCTCAAGTGTATATATGATGATTCTTTGCAATATTTCAGTAGGTAGATGCTTTGAAATTAAACTTGGGCATTTCTCCTGATTTTCTGAAATGATAGTACCTTATGAGTGTTTGGAGTTCATGTTCTGTATTTGCTGATTTGCCCCCCGCCTTCCTCCGTGACTTTCTTCCTAGTGCTATAGCACATGATTGTACTTTTTAGGAGAGAGTAAGTCTCATTACCTAGCTACTGTGATAATTTCTTGACTGTATTACAGAGTTATGATAAAAAAATACTCTGGAAAGGATTAGTAGTCTTAAATGAAATGCCTTTTTCTTTCCAAATGGCACTTAAGAATCCAGAAGCAGCCCATGATTTTAATAAAACTAAGTAGTCCTCTCATTTTTTTCTCTTTTTGTAGAGTTTGACTTTTTGTGGACAGCACATGTTTGGGAGATGATATTTTAAAAAATGGTGTTTTACAAGGAACACCCTGTCAGTTCTTTTGATGTGCATTCACTGAACCAATTAGAATGCTGGCACCTTCTGAATCAGGTGAAATGAGGAAGCTCTGAGTGAAATCTTAATAATGATAGGAAATACTGTTACAATATGCTAAAAGTTTCTGTTTTTCCTGCCTCCCAGAAATTCTTTTTACTTAACTGTGCTTTGGCGGAGTTCATTTAAATCAGCATTTTTCAGCATAAATTGAAGCTTCTATGAAAAGTGTTGTTTCATAATTTGTGAGGTGAATTGACAATGTCCTCATAAGCAAATAATACTTTTTCCTTATTTATCATAGGTTTCCTGACTATTCGGTGATTTCGTTTTTCTGAAAATTTACCATTTTATGTTGAAAAGTGTAAAACTGCCACTTACTATGTTTTAGCCAAAATCTAATTAAGTAGATTTTCTGTTTTTAACTTTGAACTATGTAAATGTTCTAGAATAGACCTGAATGAGAGCTTACAAATTTGTCTCACTGATCTCACATTTTTACAGGTAAGGAAATGAAGGCCAAGAGAGGTTAAATTACTTGCCCAAGGTTACAGAGCTATTAAGTGGCAGACTTGGTGCATAAACACCAGCCTTCAGTTTCTTAGTACTGAGGTCTTTAACTTTCTATTTGTCTTTGGTTATAAGACATGAACAGAAATGAGAAATCCACTTTTTTTCCACCATTAATTTTTTTTTTTTCTTTTTGAATGTGATTGCCAAATAAGAGTGTGACTTACTGGAACTGTGTGGTAAGTCCTGTGTTGAAAGTGACATTTAAAATCCATAAACAAATGAATTTCTGTGGTGTTTCCCTGAGTATATATCTAAATTTTGCCAATTTAAGGGAAAACTACCATTTACCCTTATTATACCTAATTTTGCAGTTCATTTTTCTCAAAATTAGTATTTCCCTAACTTAGGAGACTCAAGCCATCTGTAGGCTTGAAAATTTAATTATGCTACCACTCTTCTAAATAACTTATGTGAAGAATGAATATTGTTGGTCCTGCTATTTATATTTATTCATTCCAAGAAGTGTCCATTATATTTTTTTGTTTTTTTTTCCCACCTTTAATCCAGATTCTGTGTTCAAACAGTAGCTCCAAAATGATAATGACTCGTTCAGTCTTTTTTTTTATAAGAACAAGTTGGTTCTTCATCTCATTCACATGTCATGCATATTTGTTCTTTTATATGCCTATAATATATTAATAATTTTATATTATTCTCCCCAAATATGAATTATATTGCACTGCTACTTCATCCCTAGGTAATTTGTTAAAGCATTTGGTTGATTGTTCTACTCATATGAATTTAGCTAGCTTAACTTATATGTAATTGAGATTTGGCAATATGCAATTTAGAATTTAGAAATTTCTTTTGGATTCTCATATTAGTAACATACTAGTTTCTTTTTTCCATTAAAAAAGAGTTATAAAGTCAGAAGGAGTAGGAGTGGTTTACAGAAGACAAAGCAGATGGTGATTCTTAGGAGAGGAAGTAATGAAAGACAGATGAAGAACTGTGATTGAACTGAAGATGTACAGGAACTCAGAATGAAGGAACTGAGAGTGAAGTTCTACCATATTTCCAAGGTGAATGTACTGTGACACTGTTGATACATTCTGCTTGCCTGCCCTAATAACATATGTTAATGACTTCCTGTCATTGCGGATCCAATGGTCTTACTTGATACGTTTTGCTACAGCTTATCTTGTCTGCCTCTGTATTTGTGGTTACAAAGTGTGGAATGTAGGACAAGGTTACCAGTAGAGAGGTGTGAGTGTCCAATTTCCTGCTTCCTTCAATAGTTACAGGGAAACCTGCAGCAACGAAGTCTACTGTGTTCCAAATATATTTCTCATAGCTACGTCTGGTAAACTGCCCTATTGTAGAAGGGTGAGACGATCAACAAATACTTGTGAGCCTTGCTTAGATTGGTCCCACGTCTTTGGCATCCTCGGTGTGCCTATGAGTGAATGTGGTTTTCGTCTATTCAGTTTTTTATTAGTGTTCTTTATAATGATTAGTTATATACCAACCTGAACCAGATTGATCTTTTATAAAGCTGTCATTAACATCTTTACTGATGGTTTAGAACCAAAAGGTATATCAGAATTCTGTTACTTGGACCATGGGACAAATACAAACAAGGCTCTTGGATATTTGTTGATTCCCTCACTATTCTGAGAGAGGGAATTTAACAGAAGTAGCCAAAAGAAATATTGTATATTTCTTATATATAGATTTGGTTGCTGCACATTTTTCTAGGACTATTGAAGGAACCTGGAAATTGCATACATACATCTCTACTGGTAACCTTGCTCTCCAGCTGGGAATTAAATGTACCACTTAACTTATTATTAGGAAAATGATTATCTTAGAAGAATAAACTTCTAAGAAGAATGGCCTGTGTCTAAGCAGCAGCATATTTGGCATTTAACAAACCCATGGACCCAAGAAATGATATCTTTAAAAAGCTGGGTCAGAATCGGGATACCCCGTAGGATCCCTGTTGGCTTTCAAGTTCAGCGAGACAATTGAAATGTGTTGGAATTTTGTGATTATACTGTTTATTTTGAAAAAGACTTTCTGTTGTGCTGCTGATCTCACCAAACAGATATTAGCACTTTCCAGTGTTCTCTTCATTGGTATCAAAGCTTTATTATTTTTCTCTTCTCACTCCTTTAATAGTGCTGCCCCATATCCTGTCCTTTTTTGTTTATGATGCTCTTCTGTTGCAGTCTGAGGTTCTCAGGATACAAACTCTGAGATGGAAACTAGTGTGCTGGAAGTTCTTAGAAAGTGCTCTTTGGATCAACCCCTATGGAGGGAGAGGAAGAAACCAGTATTGGGCAGAAGGAATGTTAGGCTATTGTGCAGTTTTTTGTTCTTTTTTTTTTTTTTAGATTTTTAAAATTTATTTGTCAGGGGGGGAAGAGAGAGAGAGCAGGAGAGAGCGAGCGCACAAGCATGGGAGCAGCAAGCTCCTCATTGAGCAGGGAGCTTGATGCGGGGCTCAATCGGAGGACTCTGGGATCATGACTTGAACCAAAGGCAGACGTTTAATGGACTGAGCCACCCAGGTGCCCCTTTTGTGTGGTCTTCATGGAGATCTGACCCAACAGAGAGTTCTGAAGCCCAGTGGCTGTTTGCCACTGTCTCCAGTTGGGAAGACAGGGCCAAGTCTTTATAGTTCCCATGTCAACCAGTCTTTGGATGTGGCCTGCCATGGGAAGGGAGCAAGAGTTTCTGTGAGAAGAATCTTCAGCCAAGACTGTTCTCAAGAGAGCTGATTGCTGAGGGCTGTCTGCTGGCATCTGTACAGCAGGGGAATAAATCATTCAGTCCTGAAAGGGGATCTGGGTGGCACATCACAGTTTCCACTCCATCTTTTTTACAAGGGTGCTGGAGATGGTTCACAGTGGCCTGGGGATGGGTCAGAATTTCCAGCAATAAGGAGTTGCAAGGGCAGAGTGGTCAGAAATAGTAGAAAGGGAAAGTTGGTATGGAATCGATGCTACCATATAACTGTATTCGTGCACTGATTATTGTTTTTCTAAGTAAGTCTAAAATTCTATATATCTATACCAACACTATTCTTTTTTTAAGTTATAGAACTTGATGAGAACTCTGGGTGCTCCATGCAGAGAATGTGTATATCTTTGCACAAAGTTCTGTATGGTTTTTGTAAAACCTACTTTTTTTCAGTTTCCTATTCCTTATAGGCTTTTTTTTCCTTCCTCCATTTCTTACTAATAATGCTTTGTTTTTCTGTCTTCGTATTACAGAATTAGTTGAGTGCTAAATTTTCTATTTGGTATACTTGTTAATGCCCAGTCACAGGAAATCATTTTCTTACATCTTTTGTAATTTCTAAATTATAGGCTCATCTTCAGTGGGGATTGTTTTTCGGTTTTGGTTTGGTTTTTCTAGCTTGTAGAGATCCCATGTGGCCTTGTTTATGGAGTGTTACTCTAAAGTGGTTTCATGTTTGTTTCTTCCAGATACTCCAGGGATATCATAGGCACAGAACCCAATTTTATCTTAATTTCTTAGCTTGAAGATTCTCATATGAATTCAGACTTCAAAACTGTTATGACACAGGCATAGGGCTTTTAATTTCTGGTTGTAGCATTTCCTCTGCGCTTCTATCCAGATTGTCAGAGACAAGTTCCCTTGAAGTCTTATTAAGACAGTGGGTGGATTTGTTCTGTTCTCCTCATCAGTTTTTAATGTGATTGCAGCCTTTTGAAAATAGCTCTGGTTTTATGAAAGGGACCTCACCATCGACTTTATACCTTGTGTGCCTGAGATCTTGTCTTCTGTTCGTACATGGCCACTGAAGTACAGTTGGGTAGGTTGTACCCCGTGTTGAGAAAAAGCAGGGCCAGAAATCTAGCCTCACTCTTCTCCTGAAAGAGTACTTTCTTCCGAGCTCCTTCCTTGATGGGGCATCTCCTTACTAATCTCTGTTAAACTTGTGTACTAAAGAGACAGCCATGATCCTTCCTGGAGGCCACAACTGGCAATATTTGCTTTTGTGCATACCACTTTGGCCATTGGTTCTAGATTTGGTTTAGTACCAGCAGATTTTCTTTATTGTAAGTAAATCTGGGTATTTATTTAAAAATTTTGCTATACTCATTTTTGTCTTTTTATGTGTCTCCCGTGGGAGGTCTTCTTCATTAGCTCATTTAAACATATTGCCATATCTGAAATTCCTACAAGTTACTTATTAACCACTATTCCTGAGATTCCACCTCTTTACAGTGGGCATAATAATAGTATCTGTGTGTATAGCATTAGTTTGGAGCACATAATAATTTCTCAGTTAGTGTTAGCCATATTATTTGCAGCATTTAAAGCTTTATTTTATCACCTTAGGGAAGAGTTGGACATGCAGTAGTGGTTGCATTTACTTAGTTAACAAGAAGAGGAAGTCTTAGTTAACGCCCTAGAGAAATCAAAGGAGAAACTTTGTTCACTACAGTACAATGCTGAAACTGAAGCTTAGAGTCCCACCCTTTCTGTTGATATGCCGAAGGTCACTTGGCACCAAGAGGGAACTGAGAGGAATGTCCTCTCAGTATTGCCTGGAAGATCGCTTAGAGGAGTCTTGCCTGGATTGTGTGAGTAGGTAAGTTGAGTTTGTGAATATTTACTTTGCTAAGAAGGGCTCTCAAAGGCATAATTATTACAGAGGATATTTGTAGACCTTGAAACATGCAGTAATACTTTTAGTCCCAGTTAGCCTTTTGACAATATTTTAAATTCCCTTTTGGTATTCCAAGTGGGTTCTGAACTTGTTGAAATTGGTACCTCAGCTTCTTCAGAGTCCTGCCTCGGCTCTTGGGGATTTAAAGGATTTCCTTCTCTTAGGTCATGTGTTTAAGAGAAAAACTCCCTTTCCCCCATAGATTATAGGTATGAAGAAATCTGTTGACTAATAATAGTTGGGAAAGCACAGACATATCAAGTTTTCTTAAAATTACTTTTAAATTACTCATATGCAAAATACTGTGATTATACTATAAATCTTAACTGCTTTGGATTACTTATACAATGTTAGTTGTACTATGAGAATTTGCTTATTAACGAAGTTCAGTTTTCTTAGGTTGTTATTGGCTTTGAGTCCACAGACTTAACACTGCCAAATTTCTGTGTAAACATTTTCCTTGGGACCTAAAATGTAGTGAATATGTGTATTTAAAGGTTTTTTTTTTCTTCCCCTAAACCCAAGTATATTAATGGAACTTGTAAACATTTAAATAGTCAATTAATGGAAATTTTTAAGGAAAAACTCTTTTAAAAAATTCAATTATATAATCATGTTGTTTTAAATATAAAATTTGAGCTTAGCAAGAAATATACATAATTCTTATATAGAGATCTATTTTTTGTAGCTCTTATAGATTTGTTACATTTAATTTTATTCAGGAGGAGTCTTTTACTTGTTCTGTTAATGGTGATTAAGTGAAAGGTTAAGATTTATATTATTTAAAAACAAGAGTTAATATTGTATTGTAATAAACTAGATGGAGAACAAAGTAAGTAACTGGTTACATTCTGATTTGGGGCTGGGGAATGTAATGCATTCTTGAGTTCACATGCCATGATTATGCCTTTATTGATCCTTTTTGAAGTACATTCTTGGATATGTTGATTTTCCTCTAATGTGTCTGTTATTGTATGAAGACTACACCATAAGGAGCATTATCAATTTATACCAAAAACTTTACCCATACAAGCATCATGTACGTAGCTTTTTGGTAGCATACATAGGGGAGTTCCTTGGAATGTTTATGGCTTGAGTTATTCTTAACCTTGTTGCAAAACTTTGGTCAGCTTTATAGGCCAAATTCTAAATCAAGTGTCAGTGTCATGTTTAGTAAATTTCATATATGCTCTGGGAATGGTATGGATTTTGTCTTGACCTGTTCTCACCTAAAGGAGGATATCCCTGCATCTTTTGTACTTGGGGTGTCTCAAAAGTGGTTTCTGTTTTTCTATAGATAGGCTTGGAAACACTTTCTTCTGTTTAAGTAGATTATATATATGAGAAAATGACTTTGGAGAGGATAAGATGTTTATACTCATTTTCTTTATAATTCTGAAATAAATTGTGTAGAGAAGTTTCCTTTTCAGTTTATTTTTCAGTGAAACCATGTTTCTTTAATTCATCAAGGTATGGCCTGGGAGTTTTAAATGGACAAAAGTTAGCTCATTATATTTTAGATTTTAAATAATAATTTACTTGAATTGTGTAAAATTTTTGTGCAGATGATATAACAAAGTAGATTTTTTCTTTTTCTTTTTTTTTCTTACAAAGTAGATTTTCATATAGTCTTTTGATCATTTTCCCTGATAATTCTGATTTAATTAAACAATTATTCTTTAAAAATTCTTAACTATTTTAGGCATGCCTAGGTGGCTCAGTCACTTAAGCGTTCAACTCCTGATTTTGGCTCAAGTCCTGCCTGATCTCAGGGTCCTAAGATTGAGCCCCACTTTGGGCTTTGTGCTGGGTTTAGAGCCTCCTTAAGAATTTCTCTCTCCCTCCCTCTCCTTCCCTTCCCATTTCCCTGCCTCAAATCTTAATCTCTCCCTCTCTTAAAAAAAAAAATTTTTTTTTTAAATTTTAGAGTTTAGGCTTGTATATGTGTTTTTAAATTTTTCATGAAACATTTTTTTGATTTTTCAACTATATGAATATGTATATACATATGTATATTTTAAAGATTTTATTTATTTATTTGACAAACAGAGATCACAAGTAGGCAGAGAGGCAAGCAGAGAGAGAGGGGGAAGCAGGCTTCCTGTTGAACAGAGATCCCGATGTAGGGCTTGATCCCAGGACCCTGAGATCATGACCTGAGCTGAAGGCAGAGGCTTAAGCCACTGAGCCACCCAGGTGCCCCGAAAATATATATTTTTTAGTTTTTTTAACTTAATTTAATTTTGTGTGTGTGTGTTCCAAAATTCATTGTTTATATACCACACCCAGTGCTCCATGCAATATGTCTCCTCCTTAATACCCACCACCAGGTTCACCCAACCTCCCACCCCCCTTCCCTCCAAAACCCTCAGTATATTTCTTATTTTGATTAAAATTTGTGACATTTCTGTCTTATGTATAGACCTTATTAAGTAGATTTAGGAAAAAAATAACAAACCAAAAAAAGTAGATTCAGGACTATGATTAGAAGAAACTTGTGGTAGTTTTAATTCTTAACATAGTTTCTGAAATTTTAAAGCAATATGTGAAATACTATCTCTGTGTATTTAGCAAGGTAAAATCTGATCTGCAATGGAATGTGTATTTCTTAAGCTTGCCTTAGGCCTTATATGAAGATTTATCCAAGAAGGCTTTGTTTTGGGGAGCGTTGGTATACAGTTTCTTTAGGGTTAAAAATATGTTGTGTAAGTTATGTGGATGTAATTCATAACCAAATTATTTAACTTTCCTAATTACATGATCCTAATGATCAGATTTAAACATCTGATAATATTATTGCTATTAGATTGCCTTCTATTCTTTTATTCTTCATTGTTTCTAAAAATATACTTCCCTCTGATTTTGCAGGTAATTTCTTTTTATTCCACTATTTTATATAATTTGCTAGACCAAATGACACAGTTAGGATCCATTAAGTAGAGCTGTGAATATCAATCTTGGACACAAAGCTGGGGATTGTTGTTAGGGAAAGCCCTCCTGCTGTTCTTGCTTGGCATTCCAAAGACTCTGAATGAAGTCTCTTAACTTATTCAAAGCCTGGATTTGTGAAAGCCAGTTGGGCTCCCTTTTGCTCATTCATAACTGATGTTGTACTCTTCTGGTTAAAAATTGTCAGTGGCTTTCCCATTTCCCATCAGATAAAATTCAAAATGTGTTATATAACTTTAAAAAAATATTTACTTTTATTTATTTTTAAAGATTTTATTCATTTGACAGAGAGAGAGAGAGAGAGAGAGAGAGATCACAAGTAGGCAGAGTAGCAGGCAGAGGGAGAGGGAGAATCAGGCTCTCCACCAAGCAGAGCCCAGTATGGGGCTCTATCCCAGGACCCTGAGATCAAGACCTTAGCTGAAGGCAGAGGCTTAACCCACTGAGCCACTCAGGTGCCCCCAAACTGTTATATAACTTATTATTTGTAGTTTGTAGTCATGTATCTTAATCCCTGAGCTGCTTGATCTTCATGCTTTTATATATCTCACATTTCCTGCCTTTTTCTTTACTCATGCAGCAATTAGAAAGTCTTTACTTCATAATCAAAATTCACATCATCCTTTAGGTCTACTAATCACCCCCATTAAATTTCTCCTGGTTCTTTCTAACAACATTGAAAGTAATCTGTTTTTTTTTTTTTTTCTACATTTTCTTAAGGTGCTTCATATTATATCTTTTGTTAGTTACTTTTACATATGTTATGACATATATATATATATACATATATATGCACATATATATATTTAAAGATTTTTATTTATTTATTTGTCAGAGAGAGAGAGACAGAGAGCACAATCAGGCAGAGGCAGAGAGAGAAGCAGGCTCCACACCGAGCAAGGAGCCAGAGGTGGGACTTGATCCCAGAACCCTGGGATCATGACCTGAGCCGAAGGTAGCGGCTTAACCGACTGAGCCACCCAGGCATCCCTGTTATAATATATTTTTTAAAGATTTTATTTATTTGAGAAAGAATGAAAGAGAGAGAGCATGAGGGGGAGGGAGAGAGAATCTCAAGCAGACTCCTCACTGAGCTCAGAGCCTGATATGGGGCTTGATCTCCCAACAGTGAGATCATGACCTGAGCAGAAACCAAGTGTTGGACATTTAACCAGCTGCGTCACCCAGGTGCCCCAACACATGTTATAATATTTTACAACTCCTGTGTAACACTGCCTGACTTTAAATGATCCACTCAGTTAAGGTTCTTTCTCTGTTACTAAGATGGGTGTAGCTGGTTTCATCACATTTTTCCTGTTTTTCCTTGTATCCAGTAATGCTCATAAATATTTGGTGACTGAATAAGTGGAATGACATGACAGTGAGTTATTGACCACCAGACATTTTACTGCGCTGTTGGTATGGACATGTGGGGACCAGGGAGAACAGTTAAGGAACTAAACAATTATGGCATGGCTGTCTGAATCTGAGCTGTCCCCAGGAGCGAAAGCTGATAAACCTCAAAGACGCAGTTAAGAAAAAATTTAGATCATGTTTAATGGCTCACTACTGATAAAGAAAAAACAATTTTTTGTAGATAAAGACTTTCGGCTGATAGGAAACTGAAGAGTAACACAGGCCTTGTAGATCATGACTATGGTTCTGAGTCAGAGAACATCTGTCACGAGTTTGTAGTTTGGGAATGCATACAGTCAGTTCAACTCTAATGCTTGTTTTGATATTATTATTTTTTAAAAGATTTTTATTTATTTATTGAAAGAGAGAGAGATCACAAGTAGGCAGAGAGACAGATGTTGGGGGGTTGGGGAGGGGGGAAGCAGGCGCCTTGCTGAGCAGAGAGCCCGATACGACACTCGATCTCAGGACCCTGGGATCATGACCTGAGCCGAAAGCAGAGGCTTAACCCACTGAGCCACCCAGGCGCCCCTAATGCTTGTTTTGAAAATGGGAGTTTCTTCCTATGTTATGGGTACTGGGGAACAATTTGAGGATAATGTAAATTTCACGTTTTTATATGTGATTTTATTTGAGAAATAGGAGGTGACAGAGAGTGCCCTCTGGTTGGACTGAACCTCATAGGAATACATAAAATGCGTGTGCACAGACCTCAGACATCCTCCAACCACCTAACTTCATTTCACATTGTGAGCCACAAAGGCCTCTATCTTGTTTTATAATTTTCCCTCCACTTTCAGATAACCCTTTATCCACCCTTTCACAATAACTAACAAGCTTTAACTCTTTGGACAGCCAATTCCACAGGCAAACTTCAGATCTTTTTCAAGGTCAGATGCCATATTTATTGTAGTTTCTATTGATTTTCTAACTACTTAACACATGTAAAACTGTGTTGTGATATTCATTAGGTTCTTTTCTTTTTTATGAAGTGTCACTGATAAGAGTTTTTGAGTGTTGTGCTTGTAACCCCATTTTCTTCATAAGCCCTGTGATTTTTAATGATGTGATTTTTGTATAGCATCATAATCTTTAGGAATATGTATGTTTGTTAAAAGAGAACTGGCTTAACTAATTGTTAACACAGTTCTCTCTCTCTCTCTCTCCTTCATTTCCACTCTTCCTCCTTTTTTTGATTGTGGAAGACACTAAACTGTCCCTGTAAGGAGAAACACAGCACAACAGAGCAAAATGCCAAAGGACTTAAAAAAAAAAAAAGGACATAAATTTACTGGTGGAAATAAATGGATAGCTTCAAAAGCATGTAGAGACTAAGAAGTAAACATAAAAAGCCTGTGGGCTCTGGAGTGAAAATATATCTTTACTTTAAATAATAATAATTGTGTTTAACATTTTTTGAGCCTTTACTGTGTGCTGGGCACTATGATAAGTGCTTGACGTGGATTATGCCATGTAATCCTCATAAAACCCTATAAAGTATGTTATTACTGTATTTTACAGATGAGGAAAATGAAACTTAGAAGAGTTAATTATCTTGCCCAAGGTAGATAACTCATAAATATAAATGGCAGAGCCAGTTCTGCAAGCAAGTCTGACTTCTGAGACTTACATTTTAGTGGTCTTTCAGAGTGCTTTATAGATGACAAATTAATAACTTCTACAAGTGTTATTTCCTTGACACTTAACTGTGTCTGATTGGCATCCCAGGCTATTTCAACCCCTGTAATAAATGAAGAAACAAATGTGCCCAGGCTAAAAAATGTGCAGATTGTCAGAGGCAGAACAATAACAGAAATTAATTCTAATACCTAATTCAGGGTTTTTTTCTGGAGCTTATACATAAAAAGGAAAAAAAATTTTGATAATTAACAGTAAGGTGAACTGAGCTGAGTAGGTGAAATGTTTGTGTTGGAAACTGGGATGAAAGGGGGAGAATTTATAACATTATGTCAGAATTGAAAGGAGGGAGCCTCTAACTGTGGTACAGAGACCTCTAACTCTATGGTACAGAGACCTCTAGCTCTGTGGTACAGAGATCTCTAGCTTTGGTACAAAGACCTCTAACTCTGGTACAGAGGCCTTCAACTCTGTGGTACAGAGACCTCTAACTCTGTGGTTCAGAGACCTCTAGCTCTTTGGTACAGAGACCTCTAACTCTGGTACAGAGACCTCTAGCTCTGTGGTACAGAGACCTCTAGCTCTATGGTACAGAGACCTCTAGCTCTATGGTACAGAGAACTCTAACTCTGTGGTACAGAGACCTCTAGCTTTGTGGTACAGAGACCTCTAACTGTGGTACAGAGACCTCCGACTCTGGTAGAGGAAGCCCAATCAAATTCTGATAAAGGAGATAAAACTAGCACCAATTTCAATACAGGATTATAGTATGAGAAATATGAAGTCATGAGCATAAACTGGTTATACTGTAAATCCTGATTAGTAGTATGCTCAGGGGAAAAAAAAAACAAAAACAGAGGGAAGAGAGAGGTGAACATTAGAGGAAGAATTCCAAAGGCTTTATTCTGGAGGGGGAGGGAGGAGAGGCTTTATTTGTACTTCTTTTATTGCATGTCCTGAATCACTTTCTGTGTAGGTGGCCAGTCACCTCATAGGACTTTACATAAAAACAACTACACAAGTGTTTAATTGATATTTGTTAAACAGAAATGTTGATAAATAGTAAGAGAGTAGTTCTTCAGTTGAGTGTTGATTAACAGCTAAATATTATACAAGTAATAGAATGAATAAAGTCACCTTATAGGACTTTACATAAAAACAACTACACAAGTGTTTAATTGATATTTGTTAAACAGAAATGTTGATAAATAGTAGAGAGAGTAGTTCTTCAGTTGAGTGTTGATTAACAGCTAAATATTATACAAGTAATAGGATAAAAAGGGTGAAACTGATGAGTATGTATTTAGAGCAGGGGATTAGCAAATTCTGGCCAGTGGGCTGTTTTCTTTCTACAAGCCAAGAATGATTTTTACATTTTTAGTAGGTTATTAAAAACAAAAACAAAAATGAAGAATATCAGCAGAGACCATACGGGACCCACAAACCTCAAATATTTACCACTTGACCCTTTACAGAAATTTTGTCGACACCTGACCTGAAATACTGTCCAAAAAAAAGTTAGACTTGTTCTCTGAGGAAATCAGATTTGGTCATGAAAACTGGTATTATATTTCATAGAGGGCTACATTTTTGAACTTGTGCTTTTCTTTCCTTCCACATGTGGGAAGGAATTGATATTTACTTTATATATTTTGCTAGGGGCTTTGTATATTTTATATTTATTTCTCATACCCTTGAAAGATATTACAATTACTTTAAAATGAAGAAATGAGGCTCATAGAAGCTTAAGTAATCAAAAGTTTCACACTTAATAAATAGTGGGATTTATATATATTTGTCTGAGTCTCCCAGATAAGAAAATGGTAACAGTTGAGTATGTATCATTCAGAATTCTGGCTTGAAAATATCTAAATAGGTATCATATTTGGAAATTTGTAGTAACTTAAGTTAGTATCTAAATATATAAGCAAAACATTTAAATTTTACATACAAAAATTAGAATTGGTTGAGAATTATAATTATAAAATTTTCATATGAAGGAAGAACTTTGGATAGAGTGGAGTTACAAAGATAAAGTATAAAGAAAAATTCAGGACTCCTGTTAAAAACTAAAACTAATATTCACCGAAAAGAAAGAGGAGACTTAAAATGTTTTGAATAGAAAGTAAAAAATAGGAAAGCTTATTCTGCTTTAGTAGAAAGTGCACCAGGCAACAATTTATTTTTGAAAGGCCCATGTTAGACAAATATTAGCTCATATGTTA
This sequence comes from Taxidea taxus jeffersonii, assembly GCA_003697995.1. Classification (NCBI taxonomy): domain Eukaryota; kingdom Metazoa; phylum Chordata; class Mammalia; order Carnivora; family Mustelidae; genus Taxidea; species Taxidea taxus. The sequence continues at coordinate 6,620 of ML093030.1, read as the reverse complement.
ATTATAAAGTCTTAAAAGAAGAAGATTTCAGGGTTCTGTGAAATCATATAATGAGGGATCTAATCATATAGATTGGAAGGTCAGGACAAGACTTCCCAAGAGGGGTCATTTAAGCTGAAATATAGGAGTTAGGCAAAGACAAAGAAGATAGTTATTCCAGACAGATAATGATAGGCCTTGAGGATGGTAAGAGCTTGGGATATTCAAAGGAATATCAAAGAAGGTCATTGTATTCCCTAAGAACTCTGAGGACAAGAATTGTATCTGCTTTGTTCATCCTTGTATATCCAGCTTCATACATATAGTATCTGCTGGCACATAGAAAGCCCTTGGCAAGATTTATTGAATGGACAAAGAATGAATGGACACTTCACTGGGAAATTCATGGTATAATTGTGAGTACAGGGATTGCCTAGATGAAGGCTACTACCTTCTCTCTGCAATCTACCTAATTACATTACACTGCTCAGATTGTTGGTAATCCAGATTACGCTAGGTCACTTGCAGCTGAGGTGTCGCAAACCTTGGTAACCACTGTCAAAGTATCTGAATGCAGCTTTGACCTAGAGACAGTCTGCACAGAAAAGGCAGGAAAAAAGAACATGGACTGTTCAAGCTGGATGTGATCTTGAGAGGAAAAGTGAATTTGTGTTATTACAATGTCAGGAATGAATCTGAGGTAGAGTGAACATAGCCACTTTTCTAAAAATAACCACCTGAAGGGAAGGGTGTTCTGTACTAGAACATACAATCCCTGGTTCATGAGTGATCACTGGTGCCCAAATAGCACATGAACATCAGGCTTTTAGGTTTAAATTAAGAGGTTAAGTACTCAAATACTTATTATTTGTAGAGAGTATTTCTTCAAACTCATATTTGGACTTTTGGATAATTTCACTTATCGGTTTGAGCACATTGAGGAATTTATAAAGTAGAAAGAATGAGGAGAGGATTGTATATTTGCCAAGGCTGTGAAATAAAATTATAGCAGCCGTGGAAGGACTATTTTTACAAAGTATTGACTATACAATGGAAGTGAAATAGAGGTTTGCAACAGTCAAGGAAAGAGATAGGATAACTTTAGGTGGGACGGTAAATGAGAATTGGACAACAAAGAAAGAAAACATTTTAGGGTTTTTCATGAATGATGGTCTTTGAGTTAAAAAAAAAAAGCCTCTGAGTGGTAAAAACAACATACATAGAATTGATTATATAAGAGTTTAATGGTGACACTTGTATATGCTTTACTTAAACTTACACTTCAGAGGACTTCCACCTAATGGTATCACATTGTTGGAGGTTTCCTGTGAAGTTTGAGGAATTCCTTACTGGATGTCATAAATCTATTTCCTTACAAAAAGAGTAATATTAGGCCAGCAGATGGGGTAAGTATTTACCAAGAGCTCTAAGTTTTGTTTCTGTCATTGAGAAAAAACAAAACAAAAAACCTTCTCCTTGCCCCCCTGCAGTAATATATAGTTTTCAAAGGGTGTGTTTGGAGTGGGGGGTTGGTGGTACTGGCAAGTGAAAAACTCTTAGGTGTTTATTTTATTTTATTTGTGTATTTATTTATTTTAAGATTTTATTTATTTGAGAAAGAGAGAAAGAGAGTGTATGTGTGCAATCAAGGGGAGGGTTAGAGGGAGCAGCAGATTCCCCACTGAGCAGGGAGCTTGATGCAGGGCTCAGTCCTAGGACCCTGAGATCATGACCTGAACTGAAGGCAGACACTTAACCAACTGAGCCACCCAGGCACCCCCTCTTAGGTGTTTATTTTAAACAGATTCCTTCTTCAGTATTGAAATTAGTGAGTTAGATATTTGTATATATTTACACCCTTAGGAATACTGATGTATTTTATTTTGTTCAATGCATGTTTCCCTCAAAGTTTCTATGCCATTAAGATTGTTTAAAAGCTCAATAAAAAGGTGAAAAATGCAGAGAAATTTTAGAGATTTCTTTTAACCCATTTCATAAGTCAAATGATCCTTTTGTAAAGAACGTATCTATTCCAAATAATTTTAAATTTTAAAAGTAATTGTATGTATACATTGTCTTATTTTATCCCATCTCTATACTGTGAGATTGTGTGTAGGGTAAACCATAGATACTCCATTTGCCTGGTGAGAAAATGAAGGATCAGTGAGAAATGACACTTCCAAGAGAGACTGCTAAATAATGTTAGAGATGAACCTAAAATCGAGAATTGGTAAAATCTTGATCAGGGCTCTTGTTTCCCCCCACAGTTTAGTTCACTGTTTTTATAGATTAGGGATTTTGTGTTTTGATCTTTACTAAAGTGGAGTATATGATCTAGTTTATTTCAAATTAAAAAATATATACACACGTGCATTTGTACATATGGATGTGTACATAGACACAAACACAAGACTATAAGGATGGTTTTAATTTTAATTGTTTAATGTGTGTATTTGCCACAGAAATTCTTTATGCATCCAATACTCGTCATTGACAGCCTTCACCTTGGACCAGGCGGCCATACTTGATGGGCTTGCAGACATTCAGTAGTCCGTTCATTCCTCATTTTTTTTTTTTTTTTTTGTGTGTGTGTGTGTGTGGTAAAATATACATGATGTAAAATTTACCACTTTTATTGTCTTTAAGTGTACATCTTCATGAACTGAAACTGAATCCATTCAGTAGTAACTGCCCATTCTTCCCTCCCCATCAGCTTCTGGCAACCACTGTTGTACTTTCTTTTCTTAGGAGTTTGACTACTCTAGGTCTTCATAAGTGGAATCATACAGTATTTGTCATTTTGTGATTGGCCTGTTTGACTTAGCGCAATGGCTTTAAGCTCCTTCCATGTTGTTTCACCCATCTGAATTTCCTTCCTTTTGAAGGCTGAGTAATATTCCATTGTGTGTATATGCATTTTGCTTATCTATTTACCTGTCAGTGGACACTTGGCTTGCTTCCAGCTTTTTCTATTGTGAATAATGCTGCTGTGAACATGGAGTCTAAGTATCTGTTTAGGTCCCTGCTTTCAGTTATTTTGGGTATGTACCCAGGAGTGGAACTATGGGAATATATAAGGTAATTCTGTGTTTAAGTTCTTGAGGAACTCTTCCCTAGTTCTCCACAGCAACTGCATCATTAAAGGAATGTTTTTTCACTGACAAACAAAAAACTACCTTCAATTCTCTTACTTTCTGGATTTTTAAAATGAACTTTTCTAAAATAGGATGAATATCGCTTCAGTGGATTTCTTATATAACCTGTAACTCAAGAAAATGTGGGCTGTGTCCTTGTAAGTTATTGGTAGACACATTTAGTTAAACTATCCTCCTGTTTCTCTTTGGAGAACTCAGAAATTATGACATAGGTGAGTCTTACTTTTTCCAGAAAATATGTAAGGCAAAATATAATTGGGATACTTCCCATATGAATGAAAGAAACCAATACAATTTTCTTAAAATTAATTAACTTTGATTCCTTATTCAGTCTGCCTCCAGAATGCCCCCATAATTATTTTATTAAAAATTGGCAATATGACTGTTAATCCCACTGTTGGTTTGCTGTTTGCATAAAAATTAAGCCCAAATTTCTGTACATGTTCTATAAAACCGCTCATATTCTGGCATAAAGTTTTTCTCAACCACATTATCTTTTTACATATGCTAGATTGCGGCCACACTAAGTATCTCACTATGCTCTGAAACTCATGTCCTTCCATGTACTACTCTTTGCATATGCCTAGAACGCTCTCTCACTGCCCCCCTTACACCCTAGGTGGATGCTTCCATAGCACATTGTTCATACTCTGACCATAGAGTTTACTAAGTATCATTGTAATTACATCTTTGCTAGACTGAATGCTCCTAGGAGAGAGCAACTGTGTTGTTTATATGTCCTTGCTGTGAAGCCCATCATCAGGTAGGTGTAGGCAAAAAAAACCTAGATGACTTTCTTAGATGGCTTTGCTGGCTATATAGGATGTTCTCTCGGTAACTTACTACTGCTCCATTTCTGTACAGATTTCTTACATTAATGGGCACACTGACTTCATAGCTATTCTCACATTACTTTAAATTCCTCCTATCCTAGTAGAAAGTATCTGGTAGTTCATACTTATGTCTCAATGATACAATATATTTTTACTTCTAGAAGTGCTTGAAGTTTAAAAGTGGTTCTTAGGGGTGAAAACACTTAATTCAAACTAATAAATTAATTTCCAGGGGTAGAATTTCATTCACTGTGTCACTTGGGTAAATGATACACTTTAAAAAAGCTGGATGACTCTGTCTTGGTCCTAAAATCACCCTGGGCAGGCCGGCTTCCAACAGCACCTCTCCATCTTCGGCACTGCCAGAGTGGTGTTGACACTGGGCATATTCTATTTCCATAGGCTGCTGCTGTAAGGACTTCACCCTCTGGGATAAATTGGCCCTTCTTATATTGCTCCTTAATAATCTGAAGGGCAGAGTGGAAGGGCTTTTTTCAAAGTGCTTATTCTGCCCCATTAACTAACTAGGAACTTTTTTTCAGATGTTTAGAACTAGAAATATGCAGCCATTTGGTATTTAAACTATGTTCTGTGAACGAGGTGTAGATACAAGTGAATACTTACTAGCTGAATTGGCATCTTAAAAGATGGTCTTTCTACTGAAAGCAAAATACTGCAAGAATCAGATATTTGAACTCTTTCCAGTCTAGATTACTCAAGAGGAAACAAATAGCAAGATTCAGTTTAATTGCTTGTTATTTTGAAATAGGAAATGTTATGTGTATTTTTCTTCCCCAAGGGCTGTGTCCAAAACAGTATCATTTTGGTGTTTTTGTAGTTCTGTGAGATGTTTCCAACATTTTAGAAATAAAAAACAAGTGAGAGGGACATAAATGTATCTGGACAGTACGGTGTTTCAAAGCTTATCTAGGTAATTATTCTTCTAGGTAAAAGACTTGGTATTATTTCAACACAAATCCTATCGATTTAATAGTCACATTAGGAGGTAAAAACCAATGTGAGAGGACATAGGAAATTTTGGCACAGATTATGTAAATGAGCTATTTATACAAGTATGTATATGTTTGCTTATATGTGTGTGTTGTGTGTGTGTGTGTGTGTGTGCGCACTAGAATGCTTACCAGGCATTCTAATGGAAGGTGTGTGGTCACATGCACAGACAGCAGAGAAAGACTTTGGGCTCTTGAGTTGGGCTATTGGGGTTTGAGGCTTTCCTATGTACTAGGTGTCATGGGGCAAAGTACTTCATTGTTCTGTGTCTCAGTTTCCTAATCTGTAAAATTGAGATAAAATTGTACCTACCTCTTAGAGGAGTTGTGATTATCAGTTGAATTAATGCATGCTAAGAACCTATAACAGTGTTTGGCACATATAAACCCTTAATAAGTATCATTTATTCTTTTTGTAAATTATTATTAAGTATTGGCCACAGAGTTGATTCAAAGAGGGAAAAGAATTACCTTGAAAAAAAAAATGATTGTTTTGAAGCCAAAGATATTAGTTAACTTTGTGGATTAAAATCATACGGTTGTTTCTTTATCATTAAGAGATTATGGTATAAAGAGGGATATGTGTACGTAGTCCGTGATTTATTCATCGTAATATACCTGGAATTATCCCTTTTTGACTGTGTTTAAAAGCTTCCCTTTTATGACCAGATAATATATGTTTATGGAATGGTCTACTTTGAAACTTGATTGGCTTTGGAAAATACATGTCTTTTTGTCCATTTTGTGTTAGACTTCAATTTTGTCTAATCAGTGTTTGAATAAAATGGCACTTGTATAGACTTCCTTCCAAGAAAAACATTGGGTGTTTCAGGAAGTGGTTTTGATGAGTCAGAGGATAATACTTTTTCCTCTGAGTCAGTTCTGAGCCTCCTTGATATAAATAGGCTTACTTTTACCAAAAGTTCTGCTTTTTAGATCATGTATTAAAATCATTGATACATGACCACACCGACAGTAGTACTTTTATTGGTATTGCCACTCTTACCTAATTACGATGAAAGTCTGTTAAATAATGTTTTAAAAAAAAGTTCAGTTGTTTCTGTACTTCTAAACTAGTTTTATTTTGCATCAGTTTTACCTCAAGACTCATTTGTATCAGATAGTCATGTGTAAATCTTAGAGGAAATGTATATTGCTAATAATGTCTCCTTTGATCACTACAATTCCAGGTCTCTTCTTTTAGCACATGTATGACTTTAGTACAGCATTTACTTTGCAGAAGGTTGGACTAATTCGCCACACCCCAGAACTGTGTCAGAGATACAAAAGAACAAATAGAGAGTTCTTCTTCGTAACTACATTAAAAAATACTAAACATGATAAATAGTTGTCAAAGGACTAGATACTGTTAATGTCGAGTGGTCTGGGAAGACTAAAGTGTAGGTACTAAGAGTGGAGTTGAGCAGTTGCTAGAAGGGAGGTATGAAGTGGCAGGAAGAGCGTTTAAGGTGAGAGCAGTGGCCTGAAGGTGAATCAGTGCAAGATACGCTCAGAAGAGAGTGTGACGAAGTGAAGGTTTATAGGTAGGAGTGCTAGATAGAATATGGAGGACTGGAGAAATTATTTAGGACAGAAGTGTGTTAGGTCTGGAATGGTAAGCAAAGGAAATTTCTGTGTGTGTG